>VDFB02075321.1:450826126-450861310 GCA_007258455.2 Sequoia sempervirens
TCACTTACTAATTATAAACCTCATTTCCTAAAATAATTTAATAGAACTAGATAATTATATAGTAATGAGAATTAAGAGGAATATTTATATATTTCACATCAATTATAAGAATGGAATAACATGCTCATCAATGAATCAAGGTCTATCACATAAGATAAGTGATTCGTCAGTATAAATAAACATCATCTTACTAAAGTAAATAAGTTACAAGTATCTCCTATTTGACCAATTTAAGGTTGCAAACGTAAGAAAGGCTTGTTCGTCCATGAATCCACATCCTAGACCTACAAGAAAATGTTAGTGGATAGGGGTCTGCCTTGGTCAAACCCCGTTTTGGTATTCAAACCATAAAATGAAGAATAAATAAATAAATGAATCAAGAATGATCACACTATGATGTTACAACTCACCGAACTCTCGCATTAAGTTCTTGACTGGAATGCTTCTTGAACCATGAAATCTTCATCACAAATGTTATCTCAATTGCATATATGATACAAGCTTGAAGATTTGGCTTTGCGAGTTACAATTACAATAATGACAGAGAGAATCTTTCGCTCATAAAAGAATACCTCATAATAGGTAACACTGTTTAATGTTTTGATAAACAAGATTTCTAATTAGTATCCTCTATGTGATACCCTATTAAGATAGTCAACAACACTACACTAGTTACTCTTATATAGATATAAGTAAGGTTTATGTAAGAATACATTTTAAGTAACTACAATGAAATATTAGAAGTTAAATATTCCAAGAATGCTTTTCAAGCAATTACATTGATACGCTCTATCAAGTTTAGATTCATTTCCTAACAAGTTAATCATATAATACTCAACCGAAAAGAAGATTTAAAACAAGCAAAGGTGTCAAATTATTCCTAACATTGAAACATCCAATTCCACAATAATTTCTAATATTCATTATTGAACTAAAAACTAATAATAAGCCTACACCACTTTTGGTTCTACTTGAATTTTGTCTTTAAGAGAATGCTAAATATTCGACCTATATTATCTAAACTCCTCTCAATCTTTTCTAGGGAAAACTTTAGTGACTCCCAACTTAATTAATCACATAGTATTCGACATCAGGTCCTAGCCATAAAATTAGAGAATGCAAAATATTACTAATCTAATTATTTCCATTTCATTTGAAAATTTTGATTATTAACAATTTGGAAAAAAATACTACACATTATACATAAAGCTTTACATTATAATTTAGTAGCCTGAGATTAAAGAACCAGCATACCTGTCTCGGACAATAGAGAGAAGAGTGAAAGAACTTGGCATTTCCGGAGACATGCAATACCTGCCATTGTGCAAACTAATCTTGTACCACTACAAAGTTCTAAAGAGTTACAACAAGCTATCTAATCTCTGATTGGTCTGGTATCTGAAGAGAGAAATGACACCACGATATCAACAATCACGATGAACTCTGAAGAGATGCCTTAAGAATCCAGAGCGAAGCCAATATCAATACGCCATCCCTGATCCTCTTCATACCCAGAGGCGACTGCTTTTCTCTCAAGAATGTCTCTTCCTCCGCGATATTTTAGAACTTTCCAGATTTCCTGTTCTGGCTAGAAGAAAAGTCGATTCATATTTGTTAATTCCACTATCTTAATCATACAACAAAAGTCGTCCAATTCCACATTTTGTGAGCATTTTAGCCACATCACCTCCTACACCACCAATGCCAATGATGGCAACTGAAAATTCTCGAATCCTTTCAAATTTTTCCACAATACTCCTCCGCTTCAATGCCATTAGTCTACTATATGGATTGTTGTAGTTTACTTCAGAGCTCATATCCTTTATTTTTGGGCGTATCATAGTAGATCCCTTCACCTCCACAACATCCACAGCATCCGCCCCTTCACTTCCTCCTCCGTAACCATATCTACGGTTTCTTCGCCTTTCCTACTTTTTTTTCTTTTGTTCGGCCTTCCCCTTAAACTCCAGATTGCCATGGAGAATCCCCCAATTGAGTCGCAGCCCCCAACTACCCATTCGCTTAAAATGGAGAACTCTTCCTTTTGTAACTTCTCCCACTACCTTGCCATTATTCTTTCGCCCTCTGCATGTTCTACGAATAATATTTTCTTTCGGAGGTTATGGTTTTATTGACTATTATTAGTCATTGTGAGAATAGCGTATTTGGCTGAAGGAAGAAGAATAAACTGGTATTTGGTATTTGCAGAAGCTGTATCATAATAAATGATTCCAATAGTAGAATAGTTATTGTGGGTTCAAGAATTATAATATAATTTGACACTTATTCCAAATTAACAAAAGAAATGATCATTATTATTTTTATATTTGTCTAACTTCTTCCTTCGGTTATATAAAATACTTGAGCAATCAATTATTTTCCAAGAAAACTAACTATTTTGATTATCGAAAGAAATAGTATTATTCTATCAATTACTTGGTAAATATTATTCCCAAAGTTAACTAGATGTTCAAAAGGGGTGGTTGTGACACAATGGCATATAAATATACATGCAATTTGATTCTAGATAAGAATTTATAGTGCATATTACTTGAAAATGTAGATAATATATATGTGTGTGTGTGTGTGTGTGTGTGAGTGCATATAATCATCATAATGAACATAACATGTAGGTGAGCACCTTTACTTGATCAAAGTATATTAAATTCCACATGAAATGCTAGATATATCTTAAGCTAGTTTGGAATTTAAAACATGTACAAATATGTAAAGTTAGAAAAATATATTAAAGTTAGCTCATATAAATAAACACAAACACGATCATAATGTATATAATGTATGTGAAATGGTCCATGAAATAACATGTTCAAAATGTATATGTCAAGTGACACATATATAAATAAAACTATCTATAGTCCATAAAATAAAACTATCTAACTATTAGGATGATCGATCAAATCAAGTCTCCTCTTTGTTCCATGTGGACTAGATGGACCTGTATCATGCTGTAGAAGAGTACAAGAAAATTGAAATTAGATAAAGTTAAAGAATTTTTTATTTAATTTAACATAATTAATATTCAAATAAAGCAAACAATCTAGGTTAGAAAATATTAAATTGATAAAAATGATTTTAATTGAATATAGTAAATATAGTAAAGTTTAGGGCCTCTAATGTTATGGACTCATGGTCATGACCATGATCATGAGCTTGCCTACCACCTATAAGGATACTACTATCATCCTGCATAAAATAATCATAGTACATGTAGTGAGTTTTTAAATCACATGTAAATTTCAAACTTAAATAACTTTTGAAAGCACACATCATAGATGACCCATGCATAAAAGCTAATGATGACTCAGGAGTGCTCGCCACACCTTGTGGTTGGTCAGTCATGGATATCGCATGACCTCCTTGCATAGATACAATATAACATTTCACACGTGTACAAATTTAAATTAAATTAGAAATTAGATATGGACAAATATATATATATATATATATATATATATATATATATATATTGGTTTACCTGACTATAAGGTGTGCCCATTTGTACACCTATTGATGAAAAACAAACACGATCATATTGATAAATTGGCCTCCTTTGATCATGCATCTACATCGAATACTTCTTGAATTAATATTATATTATATATAATTTAATGTTATTATTTACATGAATTTTGCATATTTCAAACAAATTAAAATGTGCCTTGAAAGATGTACATACCTGTGTAGGATGATTGTTAGAATATATTAAATCCAAAAATGATTCCATCGTATACACAAGTGGACCTGAAGTGGATGCCTGAGTATTCCCATAGCCTCCTCCATGCTCTCTATTGCCCACTTTAGCTACCACGTGGATAGTCTAATGAATGCGATCTCCTGAGAGAGAACTCAATGTTCCTAATGTCAACAATATCATCTGCTGCTGATATGTAGCAGGAATACTAGGAGATAGAGGAGCAAAAATCAGTGGAATTGGAGCACATCATCGAGGATCGACATGTGCTCCTAATCTATTTTGGGGCATGCCACACCTAGCTCCTTGAAATGACATCATATCAAAATAGTTGGGTTTTTTACCCAACTCAAACTCAACCCATAAATTTCTCAAAAAATAAAGCGGCACCTCACAATTGCCATGTGGTGGACTATTAAAGACCATCTACCATTTGTACCGAAAATGTGTAGCTATCTGTGGGTGCCTACACCGTTTAATTGAAATTCATTTTTTATTGGGAAAAATTGGTTCGTTTGTATGGGGGTTAATGAAATGTTGGAAAATGGTTTGTTTGCTAATATGAAGGTCCTGGATTTCTTTATAAGACAACCCATCTTCATAAAATTGTCTTCTCTCTTCTCTCCATTGATGGAAACTATCTAAGTTCGCATCAATGGATCGAACAAAGTCGACAACAATTTGCATCAAAGATGCAAATAGTGCTATATGGGGGGGAAGGTTAGGCTCATTTTTGATCAAATTTATATTTTCTTGAATGAAATTTAGGTTTGCATTTATGTTCTCTTGTAACTAATTTTGATCAATTACAAGACGCGGGGGGTCAGGAGGTGGAGAGGGTGTAGGTGTGGGGTTTTGTGGTGGCAAGATATGATGTGGATATGGTGGATGTAAGGGGTTTTTGGGCTGGTTAGTAGGTATGAAATCCTCTATATTAAACTCATCGACTGGTAAATTTTGCTCCATGTGATGAAAGGGAAAATGCATGTTTGATCAGGTGGATCTTAGAACCCTAAAAATTGAACTATTCTAGATGTCCTCAAAATCAACACCATGTCAAAGTGCTTGGGAAACTAGACTCAATGCAACTTGAATGGGAAAAAAAGGAGTTCATACGTCTGAGTTATGGCTGGTCAAAGTTCGGTCAAACCAGGTGCAGGGGCCCGTTAGAAGGAAAAAATTTGACTGAATCAGAATTCATCGAAAACAACATCAAAATGAAGAGCATGTCATCACGATCTCGATGACACTCGTTTTGTCAAAAATGGAGTCTGTACACCCAAGTTATTGCAAGTCAAACTTTGCGATTGACCATGTTGACTAGAAGGTATAGTTGATGATGTCAACTGATGTCAGCATACTAACGTGGCAGCCTCATACTGTACGGAAGATGAGATGGACCAATCATGGCGTGACATGTGGCAGTCGATGGGGTAGGTGATGTCATATGTACAGACCAATTAGAGAGCGCCACGTAGCGGTCATACAACAAGCTGGTAGCTGACGTGGATGTAGACACTGACGTGGGCAGTGACAGGGTGATGATGTGGCATAGTGACATGTCTTGGTGACTGAGCGACTAACTGGATGACATTGGCGAATGAATGAGCACCATGTGGCCCTATCATCAGACGCCACGTGGTGCCCACTTGTTTATCCTTCGACGTGCATAATGAGTTTTCTTCAACAAAATTTTGTGAGGGGCTTGACCCATAGACCTCCCTCTTATCGGCATGAGTGGCGACCATTGCACCAACGATTTGGTCTTCGCCTATGTATGGATGGCAGATGTTTTTATTGTTTTGAAGTTGGTGGAGCGGGTTCAAAAATAGCTAGCGGGGGTCAAACCACTAACCCCCTACCAAGAAAAATGCTTGGTAGTTGTTAGACCATTGACGCGGCTTAATCTATAATTAGGCCAGTGTTTGTTTTATTAACATACTAAGCTCAAGCCTTAACCAATATGGTTATTAAGAGGGTTTTTTTAATTAAAATAAAACAAATCCCCTAAACAACCAAGCCCGAATAAGCAAAAAATTAAGGGGCTTAAACAAACAAATTTAAATGATTTAAAGGGGATATTATTGTTTTATTGACAAAATAAGGGGATTGGTTTTTATTTTTCCCTAAAGGGGGAAAATTACAATTTTAGAGGTTTTAGCTCAAATGGGCAAACTGCAAGTATAAAAAGGAGAAGATAGGAGGCATTCCATCAGCACATTCTTGGATTGAATTCTCTCATTTAGAACATCAAATTCTTGGGAGAAGATTTGTAGGCTAAGTTCGAGGCTCAAAGCTTTGTAGGAGTTTTGAGAGAGCTATGTAGAAGCTTGCATTGTAAGGAATTTATCCTTCTGATGTCTGGAGTAAGGTCACTTGTGTGGAGTGCCTTCTTGAATCCTTGGTTAAGGAGAAGGTAGTGTTGGACTTGCAGTTGCACCAAAAGATCGACCTGTCAATGCTCGATACAAGCTTCGGTTAAGAACCATAGGAGGCAATTAGACCATGTCACAAACCCAAGTGCTTAGTGTTGCAAGGAAGACCAAGGGTCACACCTTGCAACAATACCCCCCCCCCAACACAAGCGCGGGGTTTGAACTTGTGACTAGCTCTGATACCAATTGTTGGACTTGCCATTGCACTAAAAGATCGACCTGTCAATGCCTGATACAAGCTTCGGTTAAGAACCATAGGAGGCGGTTAGACCATGTCACAAACCCAAGCGCTTAGTGTTGCAAGGAAGACCAAGGGTCACACCTTACAACAGGTAGTTCTTTGTGTAAACACTTGTGAGAAGGTCCTAGCATCTTGCATAAGCAGGAATAAAACGATTTGTGTTCAAACGGATCCTGAGACATAGCCAAAGTTTGGTGAACTCCATTATCAACTCTCTCTCTTGTCATATGGTTTTTTAGCTTATGTGATTTCCATGTGTTTTATTTTTTCATTGGGTTTTACTAATTCACTTGCAAACACGCTAGTAAAAGATCTTGTTATAAATATGATTCAAGGTGTAATTAGAAAATTCTAAGCACTGATTTCAGATCAATGTTAAACAATTAAAAAATATATATTAACAAAATAATTAAATAATGTACACAATTTAAACTAAAAATCACATTGAACATGCATAAATTCAAAATACATGTCATTTGAAGACACATTCAATTTAAAACATTAAAAAATGCATAACATGAAAATTTAGACTAATTTATGGATCGTAGAAAATACAAACAATTCGAGCCAGGCCCCTACAACACGTACATTAAATTATACGATTAAAGTTATGTACCCTTGATACATTCAACACTCAATGAAATAATAAAAACATATGAATCCTAACTTCCCTTCCCGAGCTAATACTAAATTAATCTCCCCCTTCATCCCATATTTTTGCTAATCACTTTCAAAAGGTCATGGACAAAAATTAAAACATACATTTTTCTATCAAGCATTTATATCAATCCAAAGAGTTAGAACTGGAACCTAGATATTGAATGTTATTTGTACTACACATAGTTCGATAACTTGTTCAAGAATTATGTGACATGTATTTAAGAATTGTGATAATTATTAATTATATACCTACTTTTAATTATAGGTCCTAAGAGGGGTTTAATGTATGAAACTATGTTGAAAGAGGAAATATTCTAGGAAGATTAGAGGAAGAAGATGGATATTTAAAAAGATATATATGTTGATGAGATTTAGGTGCAAATAGAAGATATGCAAATTAAGTTCAATCTATAATAAGATCTAGAGAGCTTGTGACTATTTAAAGTTAATTCCTAGAAATATGTATAGGACCTCTAGCTAGATTAAATGAGAATTAAATAAATAATATTAAAAAATGTTCTCTACATGTACATGATTTAGTTTTACTAATTAAATTATTGTGTCTTTAAAAATAAAGTTTAGATTTGAAATTTCTGGTTGGATAATCCCTAATTAGAGGGCCTTTGACCGAGTAACTACATGGATAGATTCTAATAAACCTTAAAATCTAAAAAGGTGTGAAATACAAAGGATCAAGTAGTCAATATAATACTTCTTGATATCCTTAAGTTTGTACTTCAAAGTTTCTAGTTTTCATATTAGTGTATGTACACTTGGTGTTGATGGAGACTAGAGCAATATTAGGAGAATGTGAAAATAGTGGAGGTACACATATTAGTGTTGTGATGTAAGAGCTAAGGAAATAGATATGAATAGATTGGACATAAATTATTTAATAAGTATTGATCATGGGATGAGATGGTGGTCCATAGTACATAGATCTATATGAGTAGATGTTGTGGCAACGTAGTGGTTATAAAAGTGGTAGGATCTTAGGCGTGGGCACAATTCTAGAATGAATGAAAGCACTAGCAATATTCATAAGGTTCAAGGAATGTAACCACATGGGGAAGGCCACGTATCAAGGGAGTAAAGTTAATGGAAAAGGTGGTAGTATCCATGAAAACAATACAACTTCAAGGTTGGAATAGGAGGATGGATTAGGAATGATTCATTAATTTGATCTAAGACATTATAGAATTTATGCGTGATTAAGACATCCCATTAATGCCAAATAAAAACAATTTGATTTAATTAATTATGGGATGAATTAAATATCAATTTTAGGGTTTAGGATTTTAGATTTAGGTTTTGTGGTTTAGGGTTTAGGGTTTTAGGTTTAGGTTTTGTGGTTTTAGGTTTAGGTTTTGGGTTTAGGTTTTAGGGTTTAGGTCCTAGGGTTAAGGGTTTTAGTTTTTAGGTCTAAGGTTTTTGGAACCTAGGGTTTAGGGTTTTGATTTCTAAGTCTAGGTTTTGTGTGGTTTAGGGTCAAATTAGTTAAATTTGGTATAAATTTTATGATTTTTAATTTTTAATTTAGGGTTTTTGGTTTGCATTGATGATTTTGTTTGCAAATACAATTCAAAAACTATAAATTAAACAAGCTAATTACAAATAAAATAAACAAACACTAAACTACAATTACAAACAAAAAATGCAAGATATAAAGCCAAAAAGTGTAGAATTTAACCAACCTGGAGTTTGTTGAGGTCACTTGTGTCAATAGGAGGTGGCAATTAAAAATGGGGTGTTATAGGTCCTCAGTAACACGTATGTGTTGGCCTCTGTTGCTCTTGCTGATAGCTAAATTCGTAGGAGAAAATGAAAATGACAGTCATTTATTCAAAAAATTAAATATCTTAGAAATGCGTATGTGCTATAATGCATACACATTTCTTAGTGTGTACCTGAAGCATAATGCATATGCGTTTTTGATTTAGCCTTGGGTACCCATTGCTAAGTGCGTACACATTTTTTTAATGACGTGTATGTGTTTCATACAAGAATTTTTTTTGGCCAAAACTTCCCCTCTTTGTGGACCCAACTTCTTGATTTTACCCTCATACAAGATGGTGCAAGGATTTGAAAATGGAAACCTAAAGAAATTTGGATGCCCACTTACAATTTCCACATAACCCAAATCTGAAACATGCAAGTAAAATACTCAACATCAACATGCAAGAGAATAGACAACATACCCATCAAAGATGACACAAGATATACCCTGGGAAAACCCTCAAGAGGGAAAAACCCAGCCTCCAAAAGCATCCACACTCCATGTATTATTCAGCAATGAAAACCCATTACAATACATCTGCAGAGACTCCATGAACACTTCGAAGCACAAGCTATCCATGCATTCCATGTGACCAAGCATGAATCCACACATCCCATGCCATGCTTCAAACCCTCACACATGCACAAGCTCAACCTTGACCAACTTTTGATCCAACCTTTATCCAACCCTAAACAACTACCCTTGCGGTTGCTTTTATAGAAACAAGCTCCCACAAAACCACCAAGTGGTATTACATAAACCATGTGCCCAAAATACTACAACATGTGACCCCACATTTAATATTGGGTACTTTATTATTATTTATTATTCCCCAATATTAAATAATTACATTTTACAATTATTTCCCAATGTTACATACATCAAAGTGGCCCCAACATTATAACTCCTTGTGATGCACGTTCACCTAGAAAACCCCTAGGTGCACCACACACATAATAAATAAATAAAATATTACAAACATTATGCAAGGTGTACAACACCTAATTCTAACAGTGTATGTGTTTCATACAAGAATTTTTTTTGGCCAAAACTTCCCCTCTTTGTGGACCCAACTTCTTGATTTTACCCTCATACAAGATGGTGCAAGGATTTGAAAATGGAAACCTAAAGAAATTTGGATGCCCACTTACAATTCCCTCATTTTACTGACCAACTAGCTCATATTTTAGCTTCCTAGAAAATCTCTTTAGATAGACATTCAAATTTCCTTGGATGGGGTATGAAAGGTTCTCAGACCTGCATGGTGCAAACTAGTTATATAACTCTTTTGGCTAAGAACCTAGAAGTTAAGTATTCTAAGCTTTGAAAATGAGTTTGGCATCCCAAATGTTGACCTAAGATGAACGATTTCATGTGGCTTGTAAATCTTGATAAACTTCTTCATTATGATAATCTTCAAAATGTGGGATTGTTGGTTCGAATAAATGTATCCTATGTCTCCAAGCTGAAGAGTTTGTACACCATCTTCTTTTAGATTGTCCTTTTATCACTTCCCTTCACCGATTATGGTTTGATTTGGTGGGAATTTTAGGGAATAATTATGAGTTTATCCAAGGCCTTCTTATCAATCAATTATGTCCTTCATTGGAGCTAAAAGCCCTTAATATTGCATGATATTGGTCTTGGTCTATTTTGCTGGAATATTTGGTAGGAACATAATCAACATATTTTCAATGATACTTCTAGCCTGCATGTTTGTTAGGTTTGGGATAATATAATGGTCGATCTGAAAGAAACCTGTTAGGTTGGATTCATGATAATCAGAAAAGTTATTGGTGGGCATTCAGAGTGTTGATGAAACTTGGTATTTCAGTGGTGTCTACTTCATCTATTTCTTTCAACAATCCTCAAAGATTCTTAGATTACTAAATGAGTTTGTCCTCTTCTTGGCTTAGTTAAATTGATGTTGATGGAGCTTCAAAAGGTAATCTTGGAAATATTGGTACGGGAGGTGTTTGTCATGACCATAGTGACAAGGTTAAGTTTTGGTTTGCTGGTAGTCTTTGTGTTTCTTCCAATAACTTTATTGAGCTTATGGCCATTCGCTAGGCTCTTTTAGCAAAACATTTTTATCATATTATTTTGGAATTTGATTTTAAAATTTTGATTGATCATTTCAACGATAAGTCTTCCTCTCATTTCTAGTAGTGGTAGTTGAATGAATGTAAGGAAGGCATTGACATCCTTATTCATGGTTTCAATGTTGTTCAATGGATCCATACTAGAAGGGAAGGAAATTAGGTTGTTGATTTTTTGGTTAAATTTGCTTCCAACCGAAACAATACCAAGTCTGATACTAGAAATGATCAAAATTGTCTATATGAGATTTGAATAGTGCCTTCAATGATTTTGTGAATGTTGATTATAATGCCTCTCTAGATTCTTGATTCTTGTTGAAGTTCTCCTTGTTGGAGTTTTGGATTTTGGGGTATCTTTCATGCCGACTTTGGTATTCCATTTGTTAATTGTTTTTCCTTTTGTTTCACATTTTTTTAGCATAAATGTAACAATTACTTGTGATACTCACATCATGAACAATCTTCAAGGTCACAAGGGTTGATACCTTATCTATAGAGTTTGGAGGGTTCCTCCTCTTTTTCTCATGTCTATCTTCAATCCATTTAAATTTTCAAGATTTTTTGAAATTGATATGCATATTCATCAAAAATAAATAAAAAAATTGATATGCATAATTTTTTAAGTGACAAACTCAATTTATAATTGATTTTTTTGGTTTTTTTTAATATATTTACGCTGAAGGCGTGTCCCTCATTGAGCTTTCCAAGCTCATTTTTGCAGTGGACGGTTGGAAACCATGGAGGCTCTCGGCAAGGTTCTTCATCTGTGCATAGCCGTTGATTCTTTCACTGGCAACACACTCATCTTTGTTGAGCATTTACTTAGGTCGTCAAGATTGCTGTTGCTCTCCGTTTGGTCGTGGCAACCGTTGATCTTTCCGGAAGCAGGTTGGTCGCGCTGGCCTTGATACGCATTAACTCCAACTTCCTTCCTCTCCATACAGGAGTTGGTGTTCAAAATATCTGCGTTTAATATCAGGGCATTGCTCGGCATTAACTCTCCTTCATCGCATATGGGAGTTTGTGTCTAAAATATCTGCATTTTGTTCATATTTGCCTCAGTTTTATGACCTTATTTTTATCATCCTCATCAATAGAGATTTTTGCAGTCTTCAGGTAAGTCGCATTCTTCTCTCGCCCTTAATAGTGTCCACTCCATAGTTTACTGCTTCCACTGCCGCTAATGCTTGCTGCCTTTTTATTGTGAATAGATTGGAGTAGCAAGAGTGAAGCAACAAGAGCACACAACTTGGGGTTTCCTAAAAAATTCCTATGACCTCTGCCCATTTTCACTCATTGGCATCATTGACAGGTCGACACACTTTGCGCAGAATCTGTAGGTAAGTCACTTCCCATGATTCAGTCTATTGTATATTTGCAACTGCTTGAAATTTTGTACGCTTTTTTTTCTACGTTGTTGATGGATGTCCTCAACCTGGCTCCAAACTCCTCCAAACGCCCTATTGGTTTCCACTCCTCCAAACTCTTCCTCGTTGGTATTGGCCTTCACTCTGATCTCCAACGAACCCTATTTTTAAGTCTCTGTAACATCTCACATATTTCCTTACTGGGGCATCGGGTGGAGCCACCACTAACCCGTTCCACAGAGTATTGTCGTAGCCAATCACTCCCCCAATCTTCACTAGATCAATCAGTCGCATGTGGTAATTGAGATAATTATCTTTGTCTGCATCCACAAATATGAAATCAAAGGAGCCATGCATTTCCTTCTGCAAAATCACACCCACAATTCCATATTCATAATCTACCCACAAAAAAAAGCCACATTTTCAATAGTTTTTCTTTTCCGGTCAAATATAGATGAGAGCCGAACTTGAGAACTGGCAGGGCATGGCCCTCTCTGAAGTCAATTTTGTGGGTAACTCCTGCTTTTTGAATTACAGGCAACCCCAGCTCATACTTCTCCCTATTTATGTCCATTGCAATGATCTGCCATATTAAAAGGATATATAGAGGGACACCCTTAACATCTTTTCTCGGCCATAAACAATAGAAGAATGCATGTTTGTATACCTTTCCATCATCAGGCAGGGCAAGAGTAGTGGCGAGAAGAGAGTTACCAGTAGACACACCAATCTCCATAGTGTTCTTGGCAATTATGAGCTTGAACAACAAATTTAAAAATTGACCCTTGTCAGCTGAAGTAGTCATCAGATTCCTGTCAAGAAAACGGAGGCAAATTTGAGAAAAAGAAACAAAATGCTTCAGACTATGAAAACTTGGAGTTAGATTAATAGTAGCATAAAATGCACTAAAATTACACATGCACTAAAATGGCCTCTATGGAGAAATCATTTCAAACACTGATATTCACATATGTTTTGTCATAAACTAAAATTACACATAAACTTGTGAAAAAAGCACATAATATATTTCTTATATGATCATCATCGTTGCAATATTAAGACTGCAAAAGAACTTCTTGTTGAAATAATGAAAACCGTAAACATTATATGATGATTTCAAACGCTAAACAAGATGAAATAGTAGTGTGTGGCTTTATGTTGCATTCAACACAACACTCTAATAACAATATCGGTTGGCTAAGATCTTTACCATGACAACGCCATAAACACTTCCATCAAAAAGTATGAAAGTAGGTAATAACAGAGCAAACTGCATTCTACACAAAAACTGCATTTGATAGCCAACATGGACCATGCTGTTGAACAAAACGTGGATTCATGCACTAAAACGTGTCTCCTCCCTGTGGATACCCATGGAAGCCTTTATAGCGATTTCTTTAAAATATTGTCGTTTGTGGTAGTTAAAGTTGCTCACTTCAGAAGTGAATCATGCGAGTGTAAAAGACAATAAAAACAGGCCCACCCTATAAGTCGTTTAATTATTATTATTTTTATTGTCTTCAGAGATAGGTAGGGTAGATACTCATATTTAGGATTGGTATTGTTTTTTAATTGTTAATATTTTTATATTGTCATATTTATATATACGGGGTATATATCAAGTTTTCATCATATATTATAATGTAAAGAAAAATATATATTTTTATCTAAGTTAATTAAGTAAATTGATATAATTGAATATAAATTAATTTATAAAATTTGAGAATGATAAATTAGATAATTGTAACAATTATTTTAAGAAAAGTAAGTGTCAAAGAATGGTGTTTAGCTTTGTGGTTCAAAATTTTTTTGTCTTGGTTGAAAGGTCTAGAATTCTAGGTTGGTCTTGTTTGAGAAATGTGGTTTCCCTATCATTGAAATGTTTTGAAATCTATGATTGTGGATCCATCTTCACCACTATACTCCTTGCATGTCCCAAAATGGGAGCTTTCAAACAAGATATATATACATATTGTTTATAATTAATAATTAATAATTACCATAATTTTATGAAAAAAAAAAACCAAAATTTATCCTAATTGACCTTCCACACTTCTTCGGCGTACCCATTGCACACTAAGGTGCAATAGCTAGTTTATACCTTTATATTGAATTGAATTGGCGTTGGTGAGAAGACTTAAAAACAAAATCCCAGACAATTTAAATGTTGTTGATAGTTTTAAATTTAAGTTCAATTTTCCATTTTTTATGTAAGAGAAGAAATAGATTCCCAGTCAATCCAGGCAAAAATGTCAAGCAGAAATGAGAGTTATAACAAAGCATTTCCCTTTACTCGCTCGATCAAGGCTTCACATAAACAACCTTGCAACAGCTCCACTTAACATTGATAAAGAAGCCAATTATAAATCCCGTGGAATTGTGATATCGCTGTGTAAGCAAGGCCGTCTAAGAGAAGCCCTTGAAGTTTTGAACACTTTGGGAATTTATGTCGACTGTTTCACATTTGCTTCTCTTTTACATGGGTGCGTTAAGGAGGATCGATTGGGAGAAGGGAACATTGTTCATGCATAGATTATTCACACCGGATTGATGAAATACCCAGATGTTTTCCTGTGGAAAACGCTTCTTAACATGTATGCCAAGTGTGGGGAAATGGAAAGTGCACGCAAAGTGTTTGACCAAATGCCTGAGCGAGATGTGGTAGTTTGGACCATGATGATCTCAGGGTATGCACAGAATGGGGTTGGGAACAAGGCTTTGGAGTTTTTTTCTGATATGAGGAGGAGTGGATTTGAGCCTAATTTGTTCAGTTTTGCCAGCGTCATCCCGGCATGTTCGGAGAAGGGAGATTTGGATCAGGGGATGTTGATCCATGGGGACATAATTAGAAGGGGATTTGGGCACAACGTGTTTGTAGGCAATGCCCTTGTCGATATGTATGCGAAATCCGGGTGTATGGAGGCTGCGTACCACGTGTTTGACAAAATGCCTCAACGGAATTCCGTGACTTGGAACGTGTTGGTGGGAGGGTGTTTGCAGAATGGGCTCGTGGAGGAGGCTCTGGAGTTGTTTTGGAACATGCCCGAGAGGAATGCTGTTTCGTGCAATGCGGTGATCGCGGGGTGTGGACGAAATGGGCTTGTGGAGGAGGCACAGAAGATATTTTGGGAAATGCCTCGGCGAGATTTGGTTTCGTGGACAGCCATGATTGCAGGCAGGTATGTCTCACGGAAGTTTGTGTGGCAATTGGCTATTGTTTGTCAAGAAATGCTTAAAATCATATTCTGTAATTATCAAGCGTTCGTTCTAAAAGAAAGAACATGGCTTCCAAGTTTCTGTACGAAAATTCATATATGGTATTAGATTACCCAAAATCCATAATCAAGATTCCATATGAACTGTATGTATATTTATTAGATACCCAGATTTTGTAATAGCGAATGCTATATTTTTCCCACAAATATTAGGATATATTACAGATATATTTCTAAAAGATTTTCTGCCCTTTAAAATTTTTCTGATTGCAGGATATGCACAGAATGGTCGTGGTGATGAGGCCTTGAAGCTTTTCAGAGAGATGAAACTGGATGGTATCAAGCCCAACTCAAAGACTTTTGCTGTTGTCCTCTCATCGTGTGCCAACTTGGTGGCTTTGGAATTGGGCAGGGTGGTCCATGAGATGGTAGTTAGGGATGGGTTTGAGTGGGATGTCTTTGTAGGAAGTGCCCTTGTGGACATGTATGCAAAGTGTGGAAGCATAGAGAATGGACGTTTGGTTTTTGACAAAATGCCTTATCAAGATGTAGTGTCATGGAGTACCATGATCCTAGGATATTCCATGCATGGCTTTGGTAAGGAAGCCCTCAATTTGTTTGAACAAATGCAGCAATCTGGCACAAAACCAGACCATGTCACATTTGTTGGTGTTTTATCTGCATGTTGTCAAGAAGGCCCGGTTAGTGAGGGGTGGCAGTATTTTGAGAGTATGCAAAAAGACTATGGCATTACACCTAAAATGGATCATTATGGCTGCATGGTTAACGTGCTTGGTCATGCTGGACACCTTGACGAGGCACAAAACTTTATCAACAAAATGCCAATAAAACCTGATGGTACTGTGTGGGGATGTCTGCTTGGCTATTGTAGAATTCATACTAATATAGAGCTAGGAGAACGAATAGCAGAACGGCTTTATGAGTTGGACCCTAAAAATGATGCACCATATGTGTTGTTGTCAAATATCTATGCTGCATCTGGAATGTGGGATGAAATTCAAAGATTACGTACATTGATGAAAGAAAGACAGTTAAAAAGGAAGCCTGGATGCAGTTGGATTGAGATTAATAAAGAGGTTCATGCTTTTGTTTCAGGAACCAGATCACATTCATAGATTCCAAAAGTTAAGGCAGAGTTAGAGAGATTACATGGCCAGATGAAGGTAGCAAGGAATGTGCCTGAAACAAGAGAAGTGCCATTTATGATATTGAGAAGGAGCAGAAGGAACAGACTCTTTGGCACCATGGTGAGAAACTGGCGACTGCACCTTACCAATATACCACCAGAAATAACTTCCTTATCAGCAATAACCTTTGCATGTGTGGGATCACCACTTTGCTTTCAAGTTCATCTCCAGGATTGTTGCACGAGAAATAATTGTGGGATGTACAAACCCTGTTTATCTTTTGAAGGATGGACTGTGTTTTTGTGGGGATTATTAGTGATACCGGCAAGTAGATGCTTGTGTCGTCTTTACGTCGAAGGCTGAGGAAGTATTATCAATTTAAATTTTAACGTTTTCAGGAGTGAGATTTTGGTCTATATTGCAAGAAACATGTGATAGGTTACTCCAGTCAGGACATAAGTCGAGTAAAAGGAACATATTCTTCCCAAGGGTTCCAGTTAGGATACCAAGTCGAGTAAAAGGAGCATAATCTTCGTAAGGCATAGCGGGATATTATCCTACGGAAGTGTTTGGAAGGTTTGCATGGTAGCGTTGTTGCCATCTTTTAAACATTCCAAGAATTCCTCAGATAGCTTGAATAGATTTCATGTTCTAGATGAACCATGGTATTCACAGTTTTAGTTTTGGAAATGTTAATGTTATTTTTGCATTTTCTTGTCATGCCAGCCTATTTTAATAATGTTACCTCTTGAGCTCGAATAAGACACGTGGTATAAGTGGTCTTGGGGTGGTTCCTTTTTTCGTTTGAAACTTTTAAAGATTAGAATCATAGACTGTTGTCTTTGAGTAAATTAAATCCATCGAAATGCAAGTACTGCATATTCTTGGGCTTGTAGACTCAGAACTATCCTTTTGCAAATATACGAGCTTGATGTAAGAACATGCCCAAATAATAAAATAACAACAACAAATAGGGCAAAAAACAGAGCATAAAACAATTGTGAAATGGCTGAAAGAAATTATATTGATCTAACTTGCTTACATACAATCCAACAATTTACTTCAACAGTAGTACTGTTCACAATGGACAACCTCATATTTATACTTGAAGCCTCTAAGATCTAGAAACTTCTAATATTCTAGAGAACTCTAAAACTAGAATGTTCTTTTCCTTGAATAACTTCTAGTTGCTTCAAGTTTCTAGAAGGTTCTTAATTCTTCTAGAAACATTTTGTAACTGTTCTAGACAATCTTATTCCTTAACATCCCCCCTTAAGATTGGATAGAATATTACAAGCAAGATACAAAGAAGAGGGGAAGATACAAAGGAGAGGGGAACATTATACTACTATCCCTCCTTAATGTTCACCTCTAACATACCAAGCATTTTTCATAATTTCAAAAATTTGGCTTCAGTCATACTCTTAGTAAATACATCAGTTGTTTGTTCTTCACTTGGACAATATTGTAGATTGACAATATTTTCTTGAACAAGATCTCGTATGCAGTGTACATCCAGTTGTATGTTTTGTTTTGGCATGAAAAACTGGATTGTTAGCAACTTGTATGGTACTTCGATTGTCACAGTACAAAGTAGTAGCAGAACTTTGAGAAAAAACAAAGCTCAAATAGAAGATTTCGAATCCAAATTGCTTCCTTTCCTATTTCTTTTGCTGCTCTATATTTTGCTTCACATGAAGACAATGATGTAGTTGTTTGTTTTTTGCTGCTCCATGTAATAGGGCTTGATCCAAGCTGAAAAACATAATCGCCTGTAGTTTTTTTTCATCTTTATCACCTCCCCAATATGAATCTGTAAATCCAACCAAATAAATTGAGGACTTGTGGCCATAGTGTATTGTTCCACAAATATACCGTAGTATCCTTTTTGTAGCCAACCAATGACTTTCTATAGGTTCTTGCATAAATCTTGATACTTGATTAATTGCAAAACAAATGTTTGGTCTAGAATGAGGTAGATAAACCAAGTTTCCCACAGGTTGTCTGTATTAAGTAGCATCTATTCACTTGGAAGTGCATTATTTAGTGAGCTTGATTCCAGATTGAAAGAGAATAGAAGCTGACTTGCATTCTAGCATGTTAAACTTTTCTAAAATATCCAAAGCATATTTTGATTAGCAGAGGACCCGTCCATCATGTAGTTTGCAAATTTGTAAACCAAGAAAATAGTTTAATTCTCCCAAATCACTCATATGAAATGCTCTTTTAACTTTTGATTTTAAATCATTGAGTATCCCAATATTCGGTCCAACAATGAGTAAATCATCTATATAAACTAAAACAAGAATGATCTCATCTTGGACTCTTTTCACATAAAGATTTGGATCAAATCTACACCTTTTAAATCCATGAAGCTGAATGTATCTATCTATCTTTTCATTCCATGCTCTTGGTGCTTGTTTGAGATTGTAAAGTGATTTCTTTAATCTACAAACAAGGTGAGGATGCTTATCTACATAACCAGGTGGTTGATACATGTATATTTCTTTAGCTAAATTTCCATTTAAGAAAGCATTTTTAACATCCATTTGATGAACATGCCATCCAAGACTAGTAGCCAAAGAAAGAATAATTCTAAATGTGTTCATTTTGATGAAATGAGCAAATGTTTCTTTATAACCAACACCTTCCTTTTTATTGAATCCCTTATCAACCAATCTAGCTTTGTATTTTTTTATAGTTCCATTAGATTTGAATTTTGTTTTATAAACCCATTTGCACCAATGACATTCTTATGTTTGGGAAGGGGCACAAGTTCCCAAGTTTTATTCTTTAGTAATGCATCACATTCCTCTTGCATGGCCTGCTCCCATTCTTTCTTCCCTCTAGCTTGCTCATATGAGATTGGATCATTTATTTGTAAGACTTTTTCCATGAGAGTACTGCCATTCCTTCCTTGGAGTTCTGAGCTTTGTCTATATATCTCTTCAATACTCTTTGTCTTTTGTCTAGCTGGAAGTTCTTCTTCATCACTACTATTAGTTATATCATCTTCATTAGTAGTAGTGCTCTAATCATCCTTGTTATTAGAGTTTCCATTTCATTGTAAAATATTTGAAATGTGGAAATCATTTGTGGGTGTAAGCTGTGAATGTTCATCAAACTTTACATCTCTGCTAATAAAGATCTTTTTTGTTTCCAAATCATATAATTTGTAAGCCTTTGACTCTTCACTATAGCACATAAATAAACACTTCCGACTTTTTGGTTCTAGCTTTTTCTTGTTTTGTTTTGGGATGTAAGCCCAAGCAATACACCCAAATACTTTAAAATACCAGATGTGAGGTTTTCTTCCACTCCATGCTTCTTTAGGAGTTACTTTTGTGAGAGTTTTGGTGGGGATTCTATTCATAATATGTGCAACACAAGAGACAACCAAACCCTAAAGTTTATTATGCAAACTTTTAAAATGCAACATACAACGTGCCATTTCCAAAAGAGTTCTATTCATCTATTTAGTTACTCGATTTTGTTGAGGGGTATATGGAACTGTTCTTTGTACCTTAATACCACATTTTTCACAAAATGATTCAAATGCATAATTGCAATATTCACCCCCATTGTCTATCCTTAGGCATTTAATTCTTTTTCCACTTTTTTTTTTTCAATTAATGCCTTAAACCTTTCAAATACCTAAATTACTTCACTTTTCATTTCAAGAAAATAAACCCATATTTGTCCCTATAATCATCAATAAAAGTGAGAATGTACCTAGCCCCTAAGATGGAATGATATCTCGATTCACATAAATCACTATGAATGAGTTGTAGTGGATAAGTGTGTTGTCCCAGATTTTTGACTTGTAAAAATTGGGATAACTAATCAAAATTTTGATAAAATTTGAAGATTTTCTCTTCTAAGGCACGTATTACGAGGTGCAAAGATTAGCAAATCTCAATTTTAGGTCTATAGTCCTTTGGGTTAGCACTTTTTATTCACTCTTGTTCGTTTTTGTGAAATTCTGAGTTTTTTTTTAGTGTGTTTTTGGTCAATTTCGGGTTTTTCTGGCATCACTGCAAGTTGGAGATTTAGCTTCTTATTGTAAGTTAAAAATAAGAACTTTTTATTCCCATTGCAAGTGTTTTTGTTTTTAATTTTATTTTTAAATGTCCTTTGTAGAAACTTTTTGAAGCACTTGCAAGTGTAGGAACTTTTTAAGTTCTTTACAAGTTACTTTTTCATTTAAGTTACTTGCAATTACTTATAAAAGTTCCGATTTTCACTTAAAGCACTTGTAACTACTCTAAAAAGTTTTGATTTCTTTTATTTTATTTGTAATGATCTCAAAAAGTTCCGATTTTCACTTAAATCACTTGCAATTACTTGAAAAAGGCCCGATTTCACTTAAAGTAACTTGCAAATACATCAAAAAAGCCTGATTTCATTTTAAAACACTTGTATTTGCATTTAAAAGATCCGATTCAAGTTCAAGTGACTTGCAATATACTTTCAAAACCTTGATTTAAGTGTTTTGATGAAAAGTAACTTGTAAAATGTCTGCAAGAACCTTCTTTTGAGTGATATTTTTACTTGCTTTGAGCTCTCAAAAACTCGACGCCATCCATGGATAGAGCAGTTTGAGTTCTAGTTCGCTTGTCTACCTTATTCCATGCAGATTTTGTAGATCTATGAGCTTGAAAATCAGATTCTCAGCTGCAATAAATTGAGTTGTTTTCTTTACTGAGTTTACTTATCATGCCTAGGGTTTTTCCATCATCATTTTGGTTTCCCAACTTTTGTTACAGGTACGATTCTTTTTATCTTTTCTTAGTTCAGTTTCTTGTTTCTTTTTATTTGCTTCTTTGCTCGTCATTCTTTGAAGATAAGTCTGTATATTTTAAAAGAAACGTTTCTTTTTGAAAACACGTTTTTTTTCTTTTTTCTTTCAAATATCTGTTTCTTCACACGTCTTTGTTGGAAACACCATGCCATCAAACCTGCCTCTATTCAAAATGTGTTTTCTTCCTTTTATATTTCCAACGCCTTTCATTTTATTCATCTTTCATTCATTCCATCAAATCTTCACCTATTAAAAAACGTCATCTTCTAAAACACATTTTCTATTGCTATTTATTCAAAACACATTTGATAACAAGTATCTTACGCCTCCATTTTCTTCTATGATACGTTTTCCTTTCATTTCATCTCAAAGCGCCTCCACAAAAACATGTTTTTCATTGCCATCAGTTGAAAATGTGTTTTGTTCATTTTACATGACTTCATATTGCTAAAACTTTTTCCATTCCTATTCGCCCTTCATTCCATTTCCATACATATTCACATCTCCTTTCATTTCATTTCATTTTCATTTTCTTGAAAAGAAGAAAAGAATAAAAAAAAGAGTTGCCCTTGGAAGCAAATCTGGTTTTTGCCCACTCATTGCAAGTAGGAAGTTTTGGTCATGAATGCAAGTTAAAAGTTTTCATTGCAATGAATTCCTAAAATCCCAAAATGCACTATTCACTTGTAGCCAACCTTCAAAATCTCGAAATGCCTTATAAATGCCTAAAAATCGGACTTTTTGACCTTGTCTGCAAATGCAAGTTGAAAGTTCTAACTTGCACTTTTCAAAGTTGCAATCAAACTTTTCCATTTGTCATGAGAAGCACATGTCCCTTTCACCTGCAATCAGCCTCCAAAGATCCGAAATGAGTTATAATGCTCATTTTCTGCCCTCATACAACCAAAACACCATTATGAGTTTGAGCCTTCGCCATGTCTACGCCTGTAAATGTTGATGATGTCTTAACATTATGGAATTTTCATCGCAACCTTGCAGATTCTTGTTCAATGACGGAGGAACCAACTTCTCCATCAAACAAAAAGATGAAGTATAAATACGACAAGTATCAGAATGAGATTCCTCCTTCTCATGTTGTCTCAAACATTGAAGAAATCAGAGACACGAAGATTGGACATGTCGATATGACAGTTTCTTAAGAGGACTGAGAAATCAACTTCTCATCATATGCAATTGTTGCTGAGAAGTCACATCCATTTGGTTTCCTCTTTTCCTGTTGCTACCCTAGAGCCAGAGTTTGTCCTTGCATGCGCAACTCACTTTGACAGAGAATCCAGAACCATTAAAGATGATGATGGTAACGTGGTCATTAGGCTTGATCCATAAACCATTAACAGGATTTTCAAAGTTCCTGACTCGCCAATGTATTCAGATATTTCGGTAAAGGGTGCTCTAGATCATTATGAACAGAAGAAAGAAGATTGTATACAACACATCAATACTAAATGGATTTTGAAGCGTAGGACATGTGTGTCTCGGTGGCCTAAGTTGTATCAACCTGAATTCAAAGAAGAGGTCAATGATATAATCACACTCTTGAGCAGAATAATGGGGTTGAAATTCTCTAATGTCTTTGAGAAGTGGATGTACAAATTCATAGTGGTGATAAGGAAGGCACAACACCCAATATTTTGGGGTGAGATAATCAGCGATAGTTTATGTGAGCAACTTGCACAAGTTCCTACTACACTCACATTTTACATGAATTCCTATTTGGTCTATATAGTAGCTTCATTGAGGCAATTTCCAGGCCTTTCTACCCAAGGAGATAGATCACTGGTTCCAGTTTGGGAGTACTATGATCAGCTGCCTTTGAGACCAAGCAAAATTCATTATAGAAGAGTCCAAGACGCATTCTTTGGTCATTTCATGTGTCTATTTGACAAGACCTTGCAGAACAACAGAGTATCTGACGATGCTTGGAAAAAGGTCAATGAATATGGTTGTCTCTTTCTCCAGTTTCCCACTTTTACCTGCATGAGAGTTGGTTGTTTTGAAGATCAACCATACATGCTTCCGAGATATTCAACAGATAAAATTATTCTAATGGAGCTTGCAAGGCAGTTGATGACAGTGCATGCACGACAAGCTGTACAACATAAAACTGGAGTAAGTATCTCGTCTCATAATCCATTGTAGATTGGGAGATACTACTTGACAACTACCTCAAAGGCTAAAGCAATGGAAACAGAGATTCAGGAGATCAAATTAAAAATATTCAAGGCTAGAACAGATTTTGATTACAGAGGAATGAAAGACAAGATAAAGAGAGCGTTCACTCATGTACATCGTCTTGAAGATATTTGGTCAGATCTCCGAATAGAAAAAGACATCTATAAAATGGACTATTGCAGGCTCACAGTTGAACAAATTATTGATCTTAATCTGACCTTGATCCCAAAAGGAGTAATTGATGATGGACAGATTTTAGATCCAGAATATGAAGAACAAAGGGTTGCTGACGCTTCTATTCCAGCAATACAATGGTCTCATAAAGAATCGGTTTCTATCTTTAACATATTTTAGTCAGTCTTGGCAAATATTAATTCTTGGTTCAAGAGTATAGGTGTCAAAACTATAAAAATCAGGATTAATGATGATGATGATTCAGCTGGACCTGTTGGATTGAAATAAGAAGTCAGAGATAAGTGCAAGGAAGGTGCTTCTTCTTCAGGAACCAAAATCAAGCTAAAAATTAGCCGTGCTGTAGAAAAACCTTTGGAGAAAACAACATTAAAAGGGAAGGAGGTTAAAGAGACGCATATCCAAATCATTGATCAACAAGAAGGAGAGGTTCTTGAGTCTCCTACTACTCTAAGTATAATGTCTCCACATATTGATGCTGCACCAGTATCAATACTATTTCCCATGTCTCAAATTGATAGTGATGTTGATTCCTTCTCAACGGTTTTCGTTCCTCCTATTGCTCCTACGGAAGTTGCTCTTCATACTTCAATTTCATCCACATTGACCACTTCTATGGAGATCATGCATGATAATCTGGAGAATGTTTTTGATGCTAATCCAATGTATCCAATGACATCACAAATGAAACTTCCAGAAATAGATACATCAGTTGCAAGTTTTTATTTTTTTATGGCTAATGCTGATCACAAAACGCCATCCAATCAAACTTTTTTTGCAATTCAAACTGAGACATCTCCTAGGGTAACGACTGTGGCGCAAAATGAATCCGTTTCTACACAAACCATGATTGCTGTTTTAAATGCAAATACATTGGATCTTCCTCCATGGTTGAGTTCAATCACTTTAAAGAGAAAGAAACAGGCAATCTCTCCAGATGTGTTTGATTTCCAGCAGTTGAAGAGATCAAAGCCAAAAGTTGCAAAGAAGGCTAAAATGGTTTCACGAGTAGTTGTGGACAACAATAGAATGAAGTATGCAGAAATAGCTGAACCCCTTGCAGAAAAGTCACTAGAAGAGATGCAAGTATTTGACTACAAATTCACTAGGGTGGATTTAGGCAAACAAAGACATGCAAACATGATGCAAGATGCCCAAAGTTCAGTAACTGTCTTGACACACAGTTATAATGAACTCTTGGCAAAGAAGGAAAAGTTGAAAGAGGAGAATGCACAACTTGTCTCGGTAATTCAAAAGATTACCAACTCTTCAAAACAAGTTAATCCACTAACTTCTTTTACCTTTGAAGAATCAGTCAAGCAACTGGAGAAAATTGCACAAAAGGCTAAAGCGGTTGATTGGGTGGCACAACTGATTGATCAAGGCATACCAGTAATTGAAAAGACATTACAAATTTTGAATAATGTTAGAATAGCAAGAGTAAAGATGAATCAGACTTTGGAAGCTTTCAAGCAAAGTTTGGATTCACTTGAAAAGATTTAAAAATTTGGCATGAGATGGATCAAGTGAAGCTAGAAATTCTATGCAACAATTCAATCATACCAAACAGAGAAAAATACATAGAATTTGAAGAACTCATGACAAATAAGTCATTAGTTATTCAGGATCTCATCAAAGATGTCCAAGATACACTAGAAATGAGTGATGAAGTTGAGCAGGACATACTTTCTAGCTTTGAGAAAATCCCTTGCAAAATTTTAAATCATGAAGGAGAATTACTTGCAAGTAATATGGTTACTACAGAAATGGCAACAAATCTTCATCAAGAGCTGGAATCAGAACAATTTACTGTGGATTCAATTAACAAGTTTGTTAATCATCGAATGATCCTCGATAAGATGCAAACTGTCCATGAAGAACATAGAGAAGCAACAATAAGGTATTTTGATGTAATTTTGAAGACTGTTGTGGTTGCCAAGAACACACTAGGCCCCGATCTAGATGAGTTGTAGGAAATTATCAGCAAATTTCAGTCTTTCAAAGCTAGGACTGAAATGGAATAAAATGTTTTATCTTTATGTATTTTGTTTTCGACAAACTACATGTAAAAACAAATTTTGTAATAGCAAGTGTTTCTTTCAGTTGCAGTTTTGTAAATTGTAGTTACATGTAATCAAGTTACAAGTAAAAATAATTTAGGATTGTAATTTAGAATAAGTCAATTGCAAGTAGTTGGTGGTTGAGAGAATTTCTCAAGTTAGTTGGGATCCTCCCACCTTTTTCTCATGATCCCTCTCCTATAAATACTTGAGGGGGTCCCTTGTAATTTGTATCTTTTTGGCAAGCAAGAAAATTCTGCAGAATTTTGTACTCATAAAGACTTTGAGCTTTATAGTTATAAGTTGTTCTTTTTCAAGTAATATCAAAGAGTTGGAAATTTCAGACTTTGTGTTGAAGTCCTACTTTGCATCCATTGTGTTCTTATGTCATTTTGGAGCATTACTTTGTGATTATTTGGAAATTGTGGAAGATTGCTAGGGAGAGCTTCAATTGAAATATTTGCAGACTTTGTGTTGTGAATATAGGAGGTTGAATTCATGATTTGAGTTTAAAAGTTAAGAAAAATTGCTAGTCTTTGTGCTCGTAATAATTCTCATTTGTAGTAGTTAATAGATACATCATACTTACAGACTTTGTGCTGACTTATGCTTTATATTGTCATTAGATTATCTTTCAAAAGGGTAGATAGGATATCAGATTTTCAAGACTTTTTGTTTGAAATTGTTTTCCCGTCCTGAAGGAAGTGACGGGAGTCTTTGAACTTTCAGGAAACTTCATTTCCTTTCTCTTGATTTTATTGCAAGTTGCTGTTAAAGTTTATTTAAAAGTTCATATTACGTTTCTGAAAAGAGAAAAGAGTTTAATCTTTCCTGAAACAAGAGGAAAGATTATCATTTCACCCATATTTGTTTTAGTTATTAGGATAGGGGGAGCCTTCCTTTAAATAGGAGAGTTTAACTCACACACTGTGGCTGAAATCACCATTTTTCTAAACCTCCTAAGTTTACAAAATATTCAACCAACAGTTTTTGGCGACTCCGCTGGGGATACAGACGCATTTGAAAGCCTCTCGCTTTCTTTTGAAGTTCGGTATTCTTAATCTGTTTACTTGGTTTTTGATTCAGCTTATACACTGGAAGGAATTCGTTATTATGTTCATCGTAAGAAAGGTCAAAGTTCTCAAGAAATATCTCCAAGAGAACAAGCTAAGTTTGAGTTGCTCACTAGTATATCCTCTCTTTCACGAACTACTAGTTTTCCACCATCCAAAAAGAAAAAGCCTATTCCAAGCGAAGTTTCACCTTTCTTTTGGAAGCCGTTAATATCTTCCATTTCCATTATGGCTGCTGCTGCTCTTCCTGGCCCTTGGGGAGCAGCTTTTGGTCCTTTGGATTTAATGCCACCTCTTCATGCTCTTCCACAAGGTTCTTGGAAAAATCTCCCTAAGTTTTATGGAGATGGTAAACAACATCCAGATGTACATGTCAAGTCCTTTTATATGGCATGTGGTGTTCTTGGAGTTGAACATGAAGATGTTGTTGTTTGCCTTTTTGTTGAAACTCTCCAAGGTATTACAGCTGATTGGTTTTATAATTTGGCGGCTGGTGTGATTACCAATTGGGACACTCTCAAGACCAAGTTTGAAGAACATTTCAAACCTGCTGAAGATGAACATGCTTTGTTGGCTCAGTTGACTCAGATGAAGAAAGATACACATGAAGGCATGCGTGAATTCATTGCTAAGTTCAACAAATTAGCAAATAGAATTCCTATTACCTCTCAGCCTACTCCTGCAAATCTCAAGTGTTTCTTCATCAATACTCAGCTTCCTGAAGTTAGTTTCTTGTTGAGAAGAGCTGTTCCAACTGATTTGATCCATGCTCAAGCTCTTGCCACGGAGATAGAAGATGACTTGATCTTGGTTGGTAAAATTCGAAAGGATCCTAATTAGTTCAAGGGAAATTCTTCTTCTGAATCTCCTGTTGCTGGTTCTACTGATCCTATGGTGCATAAATTAGCCAATGAACTTCTTGCTTTAAAGAAGCAAGTTTCATAAGCTCCATATGCTGCTCCATATAAGGATATTCCTAGAAGGATATTTCCTAATTCAGCTTCAAATTATGCTGCTAAAAATTAGCCTAAGTTGCCTCCTCCTCCAGAGAGGCTTGCACTTGAAGCTCGTCCACAGAAATCAGCAGTTGGATATTATGAGATTGATCAAAATGAACATTTTTCTACTGATTTTCAAGTTGAAGATGATGCTGTCTTTTATCAAAGTGAAGAAGAAGCAGCTAACGACTCCACCATACAATTCATGCATTATGATAATTCAGTAGCAACTGATAACGATCATAGTCAAGCTTATGCTGTAATGACACGTTTCCAGACTCGTTTGGCTCAACAAGATGAAGAAGCAAAGGCAAAGAACAATGTTCAATTTCCAGTTACTATTGCTAAAAGAAGAAAACCGCTGCCTACTTTGTCTAAAGATGCAGTGAAAAATCAAGTAAGTAATCTTCCTAATGTTTCTTCTAACGAGCCAAAGATCAGTATATCAAATCCTAAATCACATGCTGAATATACTACTTCTGCATCCTTAGCAAATTCCTTTCAAGCTTTTGATATCATTGATCATGCTAGGAAGACCAAAATTCAAATGTCTGAAGTTGAGTATCTTCAAGCTAATCCTGACCAATTTGATAGATTGGTAAAATTTGTGAAGAATAAGGACACTCGTCCTATTACAAGCTCTACTGAAAATACCCCTGCTGTTCAAGAAGCTAAGAATCTGCCTAATAACTTGATTACCATTCCCTCGTCAATCTCGGGAAAGATAGAACCTTTCTATATTTCCTTGCTTATTAATGGTTTTAAGTTGAGTAATTGTGTTATTGATTCTGGTGCTTCGGACAATGTTATTCCAATTAAGGTGGCCAACTGTCTTGGTTTAACCCTTACCAAAACTTTTGGTAGTTGCTATTCAATGGATAATAAACAAGTGCCCTTAATTGGGCAAATCAAAGATGTGCAATTTGCTTTTGCAGCATTTCCTGATAAGAAAATAAAGATGACAGTCCTGGTTGCGGATGTTCTTGCTTCTTATGGTATGTTACTTGGGCATAATTTCTGTAAGGATGCAGGGGGTGAACTTAATATGGACATGACAGAAGCTAGGATTCCTATCAAAGGCGTTGTGCAGAAATTGGTTCCTGAAAAAGAAACGAAGTATACGGTGGTAAAATCTGATGATCCCCATGCACAAATTCTATTTGAATATGCTGGTTTTGGGAATTATTACCTCCACATTGATGAAGTTTATGAGTTTGCTGAAGATTGGCCTTCAAGTGATTCAAATTCTCCATTTCTTTCAACAAATGAAGGTTCTATTCAATCAGATGAAAATCAAGTATCAGAAGTTAATTCTTCTGATTCTCAAAATGGAATTGAAGATGTTTCATCTTTACATGCAGATGAGGATATTCAATCATTTCCTCAGTTAGAAGAAGTTCATTCTCTCCTTTTGGAAGAAGAAAATACTCTTTCTCTTCAAAATGTATCCATTTCAGAAGAAGGTAGTTCCAACAGTTCAAGTTCCAATGTTATTTCCAGTACAAATGAAGTCTGGACTCTTGAGTTTGATGGTAGTTGTGCTGCTAATGGATCTGGAGCTAGTGTAGTTCTTATTTATCCCAAAGGAGAAATTTTTCCCTATTCCTTCAAGCTGCAATTTGCTAATACCAATAACACAACAGAATATGAATCATTGTTGCTGGGTATGGCTGTTGTGTTAAATAGAGGAATTAAGAATCTTCACGCTCAAGGTGATGCGGAATTAGTTGTTTGTCAAGTAAGAAATGTATATCAGAGAAAGAACGAAAGGCTCAAACACTATCGTAACCTAGTGTGGGAAAATATTGAGAATTTTGATGCTTTCAACATCTCAATGGTTTCAAGTGAATTAAACGATAGAGCTAATTCACTGGCAGTTTCAGCTACACTTCTGATTCCACATCTTGATTTTAATCAAGATAAATATATCATTGAATTGATATGTAGACTGAGTGTACCTGATAATTGGGATCATTAGCATATTTTTAATGATGATAAACAAATTATTAACTTTTTGCAGATTGAAGATAGTTTAAACAATCTATATTTTGAAGGAAGTAATTCTTCTTTTTCTTCAGATTCAATATCAGATACTTCATCGGAGACAGATGAAGAAATTCTACAGCTGAAAGGTAATAAAATTCCTAAAGGGTTGGTTTCACTGGAAAGACTTTTTGATAAGCATGATCGCTATATCAAAAGCCAACAACAGAAAGTAAATTCTGATTCTCACATGGGATATGAGAAATATAATATTGGATCTAAAGAAAATCCAAAGTTTTTCAACATTGGCAATAATTGTACTTCTGAAGAAAAGGATTAGTTCATTCAACTTTTACGTCAATACAGTGATGTGTTGGCGTATTCTTATGATGATCTTAAGTCTTTTCAACCTGACAAAGTTTAACACAAAATTCCTTTGAAGCTGGATTCATTACCATTCAAACAGAAGCAACACCAGTATAATCCTAAGATCTCAGGTACTATTTACTCCGAAATTCAGAAAATGCTATAGGCATGAATTATCTTTCCTATCCATCATTCAACATGGATAGCTAATATAGTTCCAGTTCATAAGAAGAATGGAGAGATACATATCTGTGTTGATTTTCGAAATCTCAATCAATTGTCACTTAAAGACAATTATCCCTTGCCAATAATGGATCAAGTGTTACAAACTGTAACTGAAGCTGAAATGATGTCTATGCTGGATAGATTTTTGGGTTATAATCAGATTGAGGTAAGTGAATCAAATCAGCATAAAACTGCGTTCACTACTCCTTGGGGTACATTTGCATATCGAAGGATGCCTTTTGGATTGATCAATGAAGGGGCAACTTTTCAGAGAGCTATGGATTTTGCTTTCCGTGGTATCTTGGGAAGATATATTGTTGGAAATATATGCCTAAATCATCACAGGCTGTAACCTCTACTGGAGCAACGTCAGTGTGACATCCATCATGTCTGCCTGACTAGCAACTTGAATCTTGTTGTATTGTACAAGTCGCTATGACCTTGCAGGAGTCTCGCCGAACGCTTTTACTTTGGAGCCTATCGCTGTGATAGTTTGTTCATTGTAACCTCTCACCGCTCGTGGAGATTTCTGGCCGACAGGCCATTCTATCACTTATTGGGATAACCTATGGCAGCTCGGTGAGACGTCTGGGTGATGTGTTAAAGTCTCGCCGACAATATGTTACATGTTGTGGTCTTCGGCGTATCTTATATTCTATCGGTAAGAAGTCTTACTGATGTGCAAATGTCTCACCGACGGAGGTTCAAGTGTTGGTCATCGGAGTAACACAAAGGATCTCAGGGAGATCTCTTAGCGAATGAAGAATGTCTTACCGATAGCATATGGCTATCAGGGTAACCCAAAGGTCTCGGGAAGAAGTCTCAGCGGCCGATGGAGAGTCTTGCCGATGATGAGGGGTCTTCAGTATAACTTTTGGCGAACGGTGGTCTCGGGGTGGCTTGGAGAACTTTGATAAGAACTCTCAGCGAAAGACATAGGTCTTGCTGACTATTCTTTGGCGCCCAGTATGACTGGAGGTTTCAGAGTAACGTCCTAGCGAAAGCGGTATAGTCTTGCCGACGGTTGATGGCTTCAGAGTAACTTAAGAAGTCTCGATGAAACCTCTTGGCAAGTAGTAAGTCTTGCCGATAGCAATGTTTGGAGCTCGGTATGACTTGTGAGCATTCAGAGTGAACTCTCAGCGAAGGACGATTGTCTCACCAAATGGAAAACTCACATATGTTTGACTTTGAAGCTTCGGTATGATGTTTCACTGATAGCGATATGTCTTGGCGACATGGCCAAAGCTGAGCGATAGCTCTCTGGACTCGATCTAACATCTTGGCGATATCGAATGTTTACTATGTTGGCATCGAGGAGACACAGTCAGTGTCTCACCGATATGACAACACAACTTGAAGCCGTTTGACTGAGTGAGACTTTCCTATGTGGCGTCTCGTGGACCAATCAGAGAAGCCGAATGGGAACCGTTGGAAGGCAGTCTGTTGAGGCAGTTCTGTGAGGAAGTTCGATAGATAGGAAACGACATGAATACAGTTTGAAGTTGCAGATGCTCGATGGTTCGGTTGGTTCGATCAACAGTTGGATGAACAGTTTGAATTGAATCAGTGGATGAATTCTATTCTGTGAAGACTGTAACTTGAAGGTTCCTGTACAAAGATTGATCATTATGAAAGCTGTTGTAATATGACATCAGAAAGATAAGTCTGATATTTGTATGTAATCTCCATTACTGTAATACAAAGTGATTTCTCTTGGTGTGGTGGGTTTTTCTCCTGTAAGGGTTTTCCCACGTATATCTAGTGTTCATATGTGTTTGTCAAATATTGTTCTCTATTTATTTCAAAGTGCATCTTAATTGAACTGTAATTGAAGAATTAAAAGTGTCTCTGCATTCTTCCCCGAGGTTTTGACGTTAGAAGAGTTGTTTCCGCATCTAATTTTCCTTACAAGTGGTATCAAAGCCTAGCCAGTTGTGTTATCCTTGTGGGTACGTTGGGTTTTTTGTATCAATTTTTGTTCAGTGGGAGTCTTGTAGAAGTTTGTCAATTTCTAATTACAGATTGAGATGGCTAGCACGTCAAGAAAATTTGAAATAGAGAAATTCAATGGCAGCAATTTTGAGTTGTGGAAACTCAAAATGGAAGACCTATTGGTTGATCATGATTTGTGGCTTGCAGTATCTGGAACTAAACCTACATGCATGAAGGAAGAAGATTGGGACCTTGCAGATAGAAAGTCTAAGGGGTTGATAAGGCTCTGTTTGGCAGACTCCGTACTTCTCAATGTGCATGAAGAGAAGACTGCATCTTCCTTGTGGAAGAGACTGGCATCTATTTATCAGGGGAAGTCTTTGGTGAATAAACTATTCCTGAGGAAGAAGCTATACTCTTTGAGAATGTAGGAAGGAGGGTTTGTAGCTGATCATTTGAACGCATTTAATATGCTGGTTGCACAGTTAACTTCTGTTGGTGTAAAGACTGATGAAGAGGATCGTTGTATGCTGATATTGTGTTCTTTTCTAGACTCATGGGATCACCTTGTGATGGCTATTGGGAGTACAACATCCAGTTTCAAGATGGAAGATGTTGTTGCTTCTTTGTTATAAGAAGAAATGAGAAGGAAATCTTCTGAGATGGCGAATGAGGCTCTTGCTATTAGAGGAAGGTCAAAAGAGAAAGGCAAGAAGAAGGATAAGAAATCTAAATCGAAATTAGAGGGGAGATCAAAGTCTCCTAGTAAGAAGTCCAAGGTGAAGTACTCGAACTGTGGACAACCTGGTCATGTCCAAAAAGATTGTAAAGAGGAGAAGAAGAAGAAGAAGAAGTATTCTTTCGACAATGACTCTTCTCATAGTGATGCAGACGCCTTCATTGCAGCCTTGGCTACATAGGCATCAGATGATGTCTAGTTGATTGATTCTGGAGCATCTTTCCACATGACATCTCACAGAGACTAGTTTACAAAGTATGATGAATACAATGGTGGAAAGGTGTACTTGGCAAGTGATTCAACTTTAGAGATTGTTGGCCGTGGAAGAGTCAGAATCCAATTCCCTGATGGCAGAGTGAAGGGAATTAATAATGTAATGCATATACCAGGTCTGGCTCGAAACTTACTTTCTGTAAGTATGCTAAATGATATTGGAGTGCAAGTATCATTCTCTGGAAATGGCTACAAGATGACTAGAGGCTCTATGATGCTGGCTAGAGGTGCTCGAATTGGTACCCTGTACAAGCTGGATGCACAGGCTGTTCAATGTAACAATGTCTCTGTAAAGTCATAGAAAGCCACTCATGGAGGTAAAGAGGGAAATATCCCTAATTATGTAAACTCTATGGAAGTAAAACTTCCAACAGAGAAGACTATGATCTAGCATCATAGGCTAGGCCACATAGGAGAAAAAGGTTTAAAAACCTTGAAGAACAAAAACCTAGTTGAGGGGCTCGAAGATTGTAACCTCGAATTTGAATTCTGTGAGCATTGTATATATGGAAAACAACACCGTGTTTCATTTTATTCCAGTCCTCATAAATCTTCTGGTTTGCTAGATTATATTCATTATGATGTATTTGGTCTAGTGAATGTTCCTTCTTTGTCTAAGTCAAGGTACTATGCATCGTTCATTGATGATTATTCGAGAAGAACATTTGTTTATTTTCTGAAAAGTAAATCAGAAGTATTCAGTCGATTTAAGGAATTTAAGAACCCTGTAGAAAATCAGACTAGAAGAAAAATAAAATGCTTAAGGACTGATAATGGCGGTGAATTTTGTTCTGATGATTTCGAGAGGTATTGTAATGACCATGGGATTAAAAGACATAAGACTATACCTTATACTCTACAACAAAATGGAGTTGCAGAAAGGTTCAATAGGATAGTGATGGAGAGAGCACGAAGTATGCTGAGTAGTGCTGGCTTGGAGGAGAAGTTCTGGGCTGAGGCTGTTGCTACTGCATGTTACTTGATTAATTGTTCTCCAAATTCTGCTCTTGTTGAGAAAACACCTTTGGAAGCATGGTTTGGTAAGAAGCCCTCTTTAAGACATATTCGTGTTTTTGGCTATGAGGCATATGCTTATGTGCCGTATGATAAAAGATCTAAATTGGAGAACAAGGCTGTCAAATGTATTTTTATTGGCTATAGCGCTGGCATAAAATGATACAAGCTTTGGAATCCTGATACAGAGAAGGTTGTATACAGTAGAAGTGTAATCTTTTATGAGCTGAAACCTTCTACCTTGGATCTGCAGTCAGAGACAAAGTCAGAAAACAATAAGGATGTAGTTGGAATTCCTCCTACTCCAGAGAAAGAGGAATTGAAAATTCAAAATGTACCTGAAACTGAGGAGAGCTCAAGTAGTTCTGAAAGTTCTGAAGAAGAAGAAGAACCTCAGCCTCAACAAGTGAGGAGGTCAACCCGTGAAAGAAAACAACCTGATAGGTATGGGTTCTCTTTAATAGATTCTACTTGTGCCTATGCTTTAATTTCTAGCACTGATGAGCCTAGGACTGTAAATGAGGCATTTAAAATGTCTGATTCAGACTCTTGGTTGGAAGCCATGAACGAAGAGATGGCATCATTAGAAAATAATGAAACTTGGAGTTTGGTGCCCTTTCCTAAAGGTAGGAAAGCTGTTGGCTGCAAATGGGTATTCAAAAAGAAGATTGGTCTGGA
>VDFB02075321.1:450863472-450907330 GCA_007258455.2 Sequoia sempervirens
GACTATTCTTTGGCGCCCAGTATGACTGGAGGTTTCAGTAGCGTCCCTAGCGAAAGTGGTATAGTCTTGCGTTTGATGGCTTTGAAGTAACTTAAAGAGTCTCGATGAAACCTCTTGGCGGTAAGTCTTGCTGATAGCAATGTTTGGAGCTCGGTATGACTTGTGAGCATTCAAAGTGAACTCTCAGCGAAGGACGATTGTCTCACCAAATGGAAAACTAACATCTGTGTGACTTTGAAGCTTCGGTATGATGTTTCACCAATAGCGATATGTCTTGGCGACATGGCGAAAGCTGAGCAATAGCTCTCTGGACTCGATGTAACATCTTGGTGATAGGATGGATTCTTGGCGATATCGAATGTTTACTGTGTTGGCATCGGGGAGACACAGTCAGTGTCTCACCGATATGACAACACAACTTGAAGCCGTTTGACCGAGTGAGACTTTCCTATGTGGCATCTCGTGGACCAATCAAAGAAGCCGAATGGGAACCGTTGGAAGGCAGTCCGTTGAGGCAGTTCTGTGAGGAAGTTCGATAGACAGGAAACGACATGAATACAGTTTGAAGTTGCAGATGCTCGATGGTTCGGTTGGTTCGATCAACAGTTGGATGAACAGTTCGAATTGAATCAGTGGATGAATTCTATTATGTGAAGATTGTAACTTGAAGGTTCCTGTAGAAAGATTGATCATTGTGAAAGCTATTGTAATATGACATCAAAAAGATAAGTTTGATATTTGTATGTAATCTCCATTACTATAATACAAAGTGATTTCTCTTGGTGTGGTGGGTTTTTCTCCCGTAAGGGTTTTCCCACGTATATCTGGTGTTCATATGTGTTTTTCAAATACTCTGTTTCTGCTATTTATTTCAAAGTGCATCTTAATTGAACTGTAATTGAAGAATTAAAAGTGTCTATGCATTCTTCCCTAAGGTTTTGACGCTAGGAGAGTTGTTTCCGCATCTAATTTTCCTTACATATATTGTGGTATATTTAGATGATCTCACTGTCATTTCAAAAGATCGTGAAAATCATCTATTTCATTTGCAAGATGTGCTGGAAAGATGTTGCAAGCATGGTATTTCTCTTAATCCTTAAAAAGTCAGTTTTTGGGGTCGCAAAAGGGAAAATTCTTGGGCATGTTGTATCCAAAGAAGGAATTAAAATTGATCCAAAGAGAGTCAAGTCTATTCAAAATATTTCTTTACCAGCCAACAAGACTTCAGTTCATTCTTTCTTTGGAAAAATTAATTTCTTGAGAAGATTTGTGCTTGATTTTGCTGAGAAATCTTGTCATATCGTTGCTATGATGAAAGGAAAAACCACTTTTCGTTGGAATACTGAAGGTAGAGCTGCTTTTTCTGAAATCAAGGATGCAATTGCTCATGCACCAGTGTTGGTTTGTCCTGATTATACCAAAGATTTCATTATGTATAGTTATGCTTTTGAGCATACTATGTCTGCAATTTTGATGCAGAAAAATCAAGAAGGAATTGAATCTCCCATTGCTTTTATGAGTTGTCCTTTGAAAGCTCATGAACTCAAGTATTCCTTAATGGAGAAGAATGCTTTTGCTATCGTAAAAGTAGTTAAGTATTTCAGATTTTATATTTTGAATTCACATACTATTGTTCTAGTTCCTGATACAGCAGTCAAATCTATTCTGACACAAGAAGATTTTGGTTCAAGAAGAGGTAATTGGGTAGCTAAGATTCAAGAATATGATCTTGAAATCAAGCCTACTAAATTGGTTCGTGGAAGAGGTCTGTGTCAGCTTATGGCTGAGAACAATTTCGAAGAAGAACAAAATGTTTTTGATGATCTTCCTAAGGTTTTGTTTGTTAGTACTACTGATGAATGGTACTCTAACATTGCTTATTTTCTAACCTATGGTGAATTCCCAATGCATCTGTCATTTAAAGAGAAGAGAAATTTGAAGCTCAAAGCTGCAAATTATGTTCTTTGGGACAATGGTTTATATAAACGAGCCATAGATGGTACTTTTCAACGCTATGTTGATAAAGCTCAACAAGATAGATTGCTGGAATCTTTTCATAGCTTGGCGTGTGGTGGACACTTCTCACCGCCGGTTACTGCACATAAGATCTTAAGAGATAGATACTACTGGCCAACACTTTTTCAAGATACATATGAATGGGTCCGCAAGTGTGCGAAATGTCAGCAGTTTGTTGGTAAACAGAAGTTAGCAGCACTGCCTCTCAAACCAGTAGTAATTGAAGAACCTTTTAGACAATGGGGAATTGACTTCATTGGTGTTATTAATCCTTCTTCAAGTGTTGGTAATTCATATGTCCTTGCTGCAACAAATTATTTTACAAAATGGGTCGAAGCAGTTCTAGTAAAACATGCCACCTCTGAGGCAGTGTGCAGATTTCTTAAAGAAAATATCATCTCCAAGTTCGGTGTTCCATATAAGGTGGTGACGGATAGTGCATCTTCATTTTCTTCTTATGAGGTAACTCAATTTTTTTTTTATTATAGCATTATCTTGGGTCACTCTTCTGATTATTACCCTCAAGGTAATAGTCAAGCAAAATCTAGCAATAAAAACTTGGTTACCATAATCTGTAAGCTGGTGGACGAAAATAAGAGAACAGGGCACAAGGCGTTGTTTGATGCTTTGTGGGCTGATCGAATCACACCTAAGAGAGCTATTGGCATGTCTCCATTCCAATTACTCTATGGGCTGAATGTAGAAGTTTCCATTACTTTAGAGCTTCCATCTCTTAAGTTGGCTAAAGCTGTTGAAGATGATACATTTGAAAGCTCCTTGGATAAACGAATAATGTACCTTTCAAAATTGGAGGAGCAGAGATCACAAGTGGTGGATCGTATTAATGATCATCAAAAACAAGTCAAGGCTCTTTTTGATAAGAAAGCTAAGCAGAGAGCATTTCAAATTGGAGATCGTGTTTTGCTTTGGGATAAAAGAAGAGAACCGAAAGGCATGCATGGAAAGTTTGATTCTCTATGGCGTGGTCCTTTCACAATTCATCAAGTTGTTGGTGAAAACAACTTTCTCTTGGCCTATAAAGATGGTACTCCATTTGCACTGCCTTATAGTGGGCAACATCTAAAGCACTACTTCGAGTAAAGCTTCAGAGAAATTTTGTACATAAGTCCTTAGTCTTTTAGTCTTTTGGTCTTTTATGTTTTATTGTTTTTCTATATGTGTCTTTTTGTTTTGGTCAACTCCGTAACCCAATGGATACTAAGGCACTTGGAGATTCTGGATTCTACTACCTTTGCTTGTTTTTACAATCAAAGGCAATTCCCTAGTCGGAGCCAGCTATTGTCCCAGATTTTTGACTTGTTAAAAATTGGGATAACTAATCAAAATTTTGATTAAATTTGAAGATTTTCTCTTCTAAGGCATGTATTATGAGGTGCAAAGATTAGAAAATCTCAATTTTAGGTCTATAGTCCTTTGGGTTAGCACTTTTTATTCACTCTCATCCGTTTTTGTGAAATTCTGAGTTTTTTTTTAGTGTGTTTTTGGTCAATTTCAGGTTTTTCTGGCATCACTGCAAGTTGGAGATTTAGCTTCTTATTGCAAGTTAAAAATAGAAACTTTTTATTCCCATTGCAAGTGTTTTTGTTTTTAATTTTCTTTTTAAATGTCCTTTGTAGGAACTTTTTGAAGCACTTGCAAGTGTAGGAACTTTTTAAGTTCTTTACAAGTTACTTTTTCATTTAAGTTACTTGCAATTACTTATAAAAGTTCCGATTTTCACTTAAAGCACTTGTAACTACTCTAAAAAGTTTTGATTTCTTTTATTTTACTTGTAATGATCTCAAAAAGTTCTGATTTTCACTTAAATCACTTGCAATTACCTGAAAAAGGCCCGATTTCACTTAAAGTAACTTGCAAATACATCAAAAAAGCCCGATTTCATTTTAAAACACTTGTATTTGCACTTGAAAGATTTGATTCAAGTTCAAGTGACTTGCAATATACTTTCAAAACCCCGATTTAAGTGTTTTGATGAAAAGTAACTTGTAAAATGTCTGCAAGAACCCGATTTTTCTTTTGAGTGATATTTTTACTTGCTTTGAGCTCTCAAAAACCCGACGCCATCCATGGAAAAAGAAGTTTGAGTTCTAGTTCGCTTGTCTACCTTATTCCATGCAGATTTTGTAGATCTATGAGCTTGAAAATCGGATTCTCAGCTGCAATAAATTGAGTTGTCTTCTTTATTGAGTTTACTTATCACGCCTAGGGTTTTTCCATCATCATTTTGGTTTCCCAACTTTTGTTAAAGGTACGGTTCTTTTTATCTTTTCTTATTTCAGTTTCTTGTTTCTTTTTATTTGCTTCTTTGCTCGCCATTCTTTGAAGATAAGTCTGTATATTTTAAAAGAAATGTTTCTTTTTGAAAACACATTTTTCTTTTTCTTTTTCAAATATGTCTTTCTTCACACGTCTTTGTTGGAAACACCATGCCATCAAACCTGCCTCTATTCAAAACATGTTTCCTTCCTTTTATATTTCCAACTCCTTTCATTTTATTCATCTTTCATTCATTCCATCAAATATTCGCCTATTAAAAACGTCATCTTCTAAAACACGTTTTCTATTTCTATTTATTCAAAACGCATTTGATAACAAGTATCTTACACCTCCATTTTCTTCTATGATACGTTTTCCTTTGATTTCATCTCAAAGCGCCTCAAGAAAAACACGTTTTTTATTGCCATCAGCTGAAAATGTGTTTTATTCATTTTACATGCCTTTATATTGCTAAATTTTTTTCCATTCCATTCTTATTCGCCCTTCATTCCATTTCCATACATATTCACATCTCCTTTCATTTCATTTCATTTTCATTTTCTTGAAAAGAAGAAAAGAATAAAAAAGAGAGTTGCCCTTGGAAGCAAATCCGGTTTTTGCCCACTCATTGCAAGTAGGAAGTTTTGGTCATGAATGCAAGTTAAAAGTAATCATTGCAATGACTTCCTAAAATCCCAAAATGCACTATTCACTTGCAGCCAACCTTCAAAATCCCGAAATGCCTAAAAATTAGACTTTTTGACCTTGTCTGCAAATGCGAGTTGAAAGTTCTGACTTGCACTTTTCAAAGTTGCAATCAAACTTTTCCATTTGTCATGAGAAGCACATGTCCCTTTCACCTACAATCAGCCTCCAAAGATCCGAAATGAGTTATAATACAGATTTGCTGCCCTCATACAGCGAAAACACCATTCTGAGTTTGAGCCTTCGCCATGTCTACGCCTGTAAATATTGATGATGTCTTAAATTTATGGAATTTTCATCGCAACCTTGCAGATTCTTGTTCAATGACGGAGGAACCAACTTCTCCATCAAACAAAAAGATGAAGTATAAATACAACAAGTATTAGAATGAGATTCCTCCTTCTCATGTTGTCTCGAACATTGAAGAAATCAGAGACACAGAGATTAGACATGTCGATATGACAGAGTTTCTTAAGAGGACTGAGAAATCAACTTCTCATCATATGTAGTTGTTGCTGAGAAGTCACATCCATTTGGTTTCCTCTTTTCCTGTTGCTTCCCTAGAGCCAGAGTTTGTCCTTGCATGTGCAACTCACTTTGATAGAGAATCTAGAACCATTAAAGATGATGATGGTAACGTGGTCATTAGGCTTGATCCATAAACCATTAACATGATTTTTAGAGTTCCTGACTCGCCAATGTATTCAGATATTTCGGTAAAGAGTGCTCTAGATCATTATGAATAGAAGAAAGAAGATTGCATACAACACATCAATACTAAATGGCTTTTGAAGCGTCAGACTTGTGTGTCTCGGTGGCCTAAGTTGTATCGATCTGAATTCAAAGAAGAGGTCAATGATATAATCACACTCTTGAGCAGGATAATGGGGTTGAAATTCTTTAATGTCTTTGAGAAGTGGATTTACAAATTCATAGTGGTGATAAGGAAGGCACAACACCCAATATTTTGGGGTGAGATAATTAGCGATAGTTTATGTGAGCAGCTTGCACAAGTTCCTACTACGCTCACATTTTACATGAATTCCTATCTGGTCTACATAGCAGCTTCATTGAGGCAATTTCCAGGCCTTTCTACCCAAGGAGATAGATCATTGGTTCCAGTTTGGGAGTACTATGATCAGCTGCCTTTGAGACCAAGTAGAATTCATTATAGAAGAGTCCAAGATGCATTCTTTGGTCATTTCATGTGTCTATTTGACAAGACCATGCAAAACAACATAGTATTTGACGCTGCTTGGAAAAAGGTCAATGAATATGGTTCTCTTTCTCCAGTTTCCCACTTTTACCTACATGAGAGTTGGTTGTTTTGAAGATCAACCATACATGCTTTCGAGATATCCAATAGATAAAACTATTCTAATGGAGCTTGCAAGGCAGTTGATGATAGTGCATGCACAACAAGCTGTACAACATAAAACTGGAGTAAGTATCTCGTCTCATAATCCATTGCAGATTGGGAGATACTCCTTGACAACTACCTCAAAGGCTAAAGCAATGGAAACTGATATTCAGGAGATCAAATTAAAAAGATTCAAGGCTAGAACAGATTTTGATTACAGAGGAATGAAAGACAAGATAAAGAGAGCGTTCACTCATGTACATCATCTTGAAGATATTTGGACAGATCTCCAAACATAAAAGGACATCTATAAAATGGACTATTGCAGGCTCACAGTTGAACATATTATTAATCTTAATCTGACCTTGATCCCAGAAGGAGTAATTGATGATGGACAGATTTTAGATCTAGAATATGAAGAACAAAGGGTTGCTGACGCTTCTATTCCAGCAATACAATGGTCTCATAAGAATCAGTTTCTATCTTTAATAGATTTCAGTCAGTCTTGGAAAATACTAGTTATTGGCTCAAGAGTATAGGTGTCAAAACTATAAAAATCAGGATTAATGATGATGATGATTTAGCTGGACCTGTTGGATTGAAATAAAAAGTCAGAGATAAGTCCAAGGAAGGTGCTTCTCCAGGAACCAGAATCAAGCTAAAAATAAGCCATGCTGTAGAAAAACCTTTGGATAAAACAACATTAAAAGGGAAGGAGGTTAAAGAGACGCATATCCAAATCATCGATTAGCAAGAAGGAGAGGTTCTTGAGTCTTTTACTACTCTAAGTATAATGTCTCCACATATTGATGCTGCACCAGTATCAATACTGTCTCCCATGTCTCAAATTGATAGTGATGTTGATTCCTTCTCGACGGTTTTCGTTCCTCCTATTGCTCCTACAGAAGTTGCTCTTCATACTTCAATTTCATCCACATTGACCACTTCTATGGAGATCATGCATGATAATCTGGAGAATGTTTTTGATGCTAATCCAATGTATCCAATGAAATCACAAATGACACTTCCATAAATAGATACATCAGCTGCAAGTTTTGATTGTTTTATGGCTAATGTTGATCACAAAACGCCATCCAATCAAACTTTTGTTGCAATTCAAACTGAGACATCTCCTAGGGTAACGACTGTGGCGCAGAATGAATCTGTTTCTGCACAAACCACGATTGATGTTTCAAATGCAGATACATTGGATCTTCCTCCATGGTTGAGTTAATCACTTTAAAGAGAAAGAAACAGGCAATCTCTCCAGATGTGTTTGATTTCCAGCAGTTGAAGAGATCAAAGCCAAAAGTTGCAAAGAAGGCTAAAATGGTTTCACGGGTAGTTGTGGACAGCAATAGAATGAAGTATGCAGAAATAGCTGAACCCCTTGCAGAAAAGTCACTAGAAGAGATGCAAGTATCTGACTACAAATTCACTAGGGTGGATTTAGGCAAACAAAGACATGCAAGCATGATGCAAGACGCCCAAAGTTCAGTAACTGTCTTGACACACAGTTATAATGAACTCTTGGCAAAGAAGGAAAAGTTGAAAGAGGAGAATGCACAACTTGTCTCGGTAATTCAAAAGATTACCAACTCTTCAGAACAAGTTAATCCACTAACTTCTTTTACCTTTGAAGAATCAGTCAAGCAACTGGAGAAAATTGCACAAAAGGCTAAAGCGATTGATTGGGCGGCACAAATGATTGATCAAGGCATACCAGTAATTGAAAAGACATTACAAATTCTGAATAATGTCAGAATAGCAAGAGTAAAGATGAATCATACTTTGGAAGCTTTCAAGAAAATTTTTGATTCACTTGAAAAAGATTTAAAAATTTGGCATGAGATGGATCAAGTGAAGCTAGAAATTCTATGCAACAATTCAATCATACCAAACAGAGAAAAATACATAGAATTTGAAGAACTCATGACAAATAAGTCATTAGTTATTCAGGATCTCATCAAAGATGTCCAAGATACACTAGAAATGAGTGATGAAGTTGAGCAGGACATACTTTCTAGCTTTGAGAAAATCCCTTGCAAAATTTTAAATCATGAAGGAGAATTACTTGCAACTAATGTGGTTACTACAGAAATGGCAACAAATCTTCATCAAGAGTTGGAATCAGAACAATTTACCATGGATTCAATTAACAAGTTTTTTAATCATCGAATGATCCTCGATAAGATGTAAACTGTCCATGAAGAACATAGAAAATCAACAATAAGGTATTTTGATGTAATCTTGAAGATTGTTGTGGTTGCCAAGAACACACTAGGCCATCCAGATGAGTTGTAGGAAATTATCAGCAAATTTCAGTCTTTCAAAGCTAGGACTGAAATGGAATAAAATGTTTTATCTTTATGTATTTTGTTTTCGACAAACTACATGTAAAAATAAATTTTGTAATCGCAAGTGTTTCTTTCACTTGCAGTTTTGTAAATTGTAGTTACATGTAATCAAGTTACAAGTCAAAATAATTTAGGACTGTAATTTAGAATAAGTCAATTGCAAGTAGTTGGTGGTTGAGAGAATTTCTCAAGTTAGTTGGGATCCTCCCACCTTTTTCTCATGACCCATCTCCTATAAATACTTGAGGGGGTCCCTTGTAATTTGTATCTTTTTGGCAAGCAAGAAAATTCTGCAAAATTTTGTACTCATAAAGACTTTGAGCTTTATAGTTATAAGTTGTTCTTTTTCAAGTAATATCAAAGAGTTGGAAATTTCAGACTTTGTGTTGAAGTCCTACTTTGCATCCATTGTGTTCTTATGTCATTTTGGAGCATTACTTTGTGATTATTTGGAAATTGTGGAAGATTGCTAGGGAGAGCTTCAATTGAAATATTTGCAGACTTTGTGTTGTGAATATAGAAGGTTGAATTCATGATTTGAGTTTAGAAGTTAAGAAAAATTTCTAGTCTTTGTGCTCGTAATAATTCTCATTTGTAGTAGTTAATAGATACATCATACTTACAGACTTTGTGTTGTCTTACGTTGTATATTGTCATTTGATTATCTTTCAAAAGGGTAGATAGGATACCAAATTTTCAAGACTTTGTGCTTGAAACTGTTTTCCCGTCCCGAAGGAAGTGACAAAAGTCTTTGAACTTTCAGGAAACTTCATTTCCTTTCTCTTGATTTTATTGCAAGTTGCTGTTAAAGTTTATTTAAAAGTTCATATTACCTTTCTGAAAAGAGAAAAGAGTTTAATCTTTCTTGAAACAAGAGGAAAGATTATCGTTTCACCCATATTTGTTTTAGTTATTAGGATAGGGGGAGCCTTCCCTTAAATAGGAGAGTTTAACTCTCACACTGTGGTTGAAATCACCATTTTGCTAAACCTCCTAAGTTTACAAAATATTCAACCAACAGAGTGGTACTCTATGCTTTGCCTGAACCAAAAGGATCTCGATGGTGTTTACCTAACACACATCCTTCACATACACTTTTAGGTGGTGATATCTTTGTTAATCCTCTAACCATATTCATTCTAACCATGTCTTGTTATTTTCTATAATATGTATGTCCAAGTCTAGCATGCCACAATTTGGACATATAATCACTTTGAACAACAAAAGCATGGGAGTGTGTATTCATTATCAACAAATCCAACAAATTTAAAGAGACTCTCTTTATGGTCAATTCTACCAATAACAATAATGTTTTTTGGGTTTTTTTAACTATTACAATAACCTGATCAACAATAACAACATACTCATATCCAACTTGAGCAATTGTATGCAATGAAATAAGATTCACCCCCAATCCTTCAACCAGTAACATTTTTCAAAGTTCCATTTGTTACACTAATAGTCCCTGTTCCTAGAACTGATAGTTTCATTTTATTGCCAATAATGATTTCTTGATCTGAATTATTTCCTTCATGAAAATCAATAAATAAAGATCTATCTCTAGTCATGTGAAAATATGCTTCTGAATCTAAAATCCATTATTTATTAGTATCTGAAACAAAGTATCACCCCTTTACTCTAGATGTATTTTTGGATTTAGAAGTCACCTCTACACTTGATTTTACTTGCCTGGAGATGGCTACAAAAATTTGTTTATCTGTCTGTCCTTCCTTAAACCATTCTTTCTTAGGCTCGTATTGTTGTCTTTCATTGTTCCTCTTCTTCAAACATATTTTTTCCATATGAATCTCACCTCCACAATACCTACAAATAAGTTTTTTTCCAACTACTTTCTACACCTTTATTTCTGGAAAACTGGTTAAAATCATCATTATATTGAAATTTATTATATCCTTTCCAATTCTTCTTTCCATCAACATATCTAGGAAATGATTTACCTCTAGTTGCATACACATGATTCTTCTTAATATAACCTTCTTTAATAAGCCAAGTCTCTTTATCTAAAACCAACTTACAAAATTGATCAAAATTTTGTTGGGGGGTATTAGGATTTAACGGAATAACCCTTTTCCTTGATTCTTTAAATAACTTGTAAGGTTGGGGAAGCTTACTTTCAACCATTTTAATCAATTGAAAATCCTTTTTTGCATATTCAATACCTATTTTCTTGAACTGGGCATTTAAATATGTAACCTCATTAAAATAATTTGCCATTTTTTCAAAATCAACTGGGCCTATATTCACCAATTTTTCTTCTATGTTGGACACGCTAGCAATATCTGCATCTTTATAATATTTTTCTAAATTTTCCCATAGTTCTATTAGATTATTAACATCAACAAACCTTCTATTAAGATTGGGACTCAAGGCCTTACCAATAATTCCTCTAGCTTGCTCCAACTTGCATTTCCATAACTCCTTTTCTTTCTTTTGTTGAGGTTCTCCAATCTCTTTATTCACTATAGTCCATAGAGCCTTTTCTCTCAAAGCATTCTTAACTGCAATCTTCCAATCTGCGAAACCACTTCCATTAAAGATTGACAAACTTTCATTTGTAGTGCCCATGTTAAAAAAAAAAACAGCCCTCAAACAAATAGATTGAACCACTTCAAAGATTATCTTGCTAAACAAATATCAATCTAGCAATATCTTAACCATGTTATAAGATTTTTAGCTCTGATACCATGTAAGAACAAACCTAAATTAATAAAATAATAGCAGAAAACAGGGCAAAAAATAGAGCATAAAGCAATTGTTAAATGGCTGAAAGAAATTATATTGATCTAACTTTATTACATACAATCCAACAACTTACCTCAATAGTAGTATTGTTCACAATGGACAACCTCATATTTATACTTGAAGCCTTTAAGATCTAGAAACTTTTAATATTCTAAAGAACTCTAAAACTAAAATGTTATTTTCCTTGAATAACTTCTAGTTGCTTCTAGTTTCTAGAAGGTTCTTAATTCTTCTAGAAGATTCTAGGTCTTCTAAAAACATCCTATAACTTTTCTAGACAATCTTATTCCTTAACACTTGAGTCTGTAACTAGAAACAAGTTTTAGGCAGTTCCTAGAAAACAAAAGTGTTGTTTTTTTGTTTGTTGGTGTACTTTGTTTAGTATGTAAACTTTTAGTCATATTTGCTGCTTCTCATTAATGCTCAAACATGTAATATTGGAATGGCTTATATATTGGTTCAATGCGTTGAAAAAATCCCGCAATGAATGAGTTTAAATATTTTGAACCAAGGGAAATGGTTTTTTGAGTTGAGCTTTCCTAGCCATTTTGTATAAGAAATTATGGTAGGCATACATGATCCTTCCTATGTGTTGTAATGTTTTTCCTATCATGCCTATGGGGAATAACCTCTAATAAAGTGTATAGATGGAGAATAACCTCTACTAAAGTGTATAGAAGAAAGTAGATATGGAAAATTTTTGAGGATGGAAGTAAATGTGGACAATAAGGGACAATCATCATCCATATACCTTCCTAGTGATGTATTTTTTTTTTAGTGAATTATGGAAATGAATGGAGGTTCTCCCTAGGCATATGTGGCCTTGAGACCATCACTCCAACTACATTGTGGATCCTTGGGCACTTGACATTACTTCTTGGATACATGGTAATATGATGAGATTGTGATGTCCTCATGGACCTATATGTGAGCCATGTGTCGTTATCCTCACGATGTGGATGAATAAAAAAATGTGCTATAATAAAATCTTTGCATTGAGTGTATTTGCATGAATTGTTGATTTGGTATAAAAATGCATTAGAATATGTGAATTCTTGTGTGCATGTGAAATAAGTTAGAATTATAAAATTCACTTTTATGTTGAATTTCAATCCTTGGGTATACAATTGTAACATCCATCTTACCATACTAAAGAATAACTCTAAAAGAGTACTGGGAGGTTAGTGAGGGTAAGAGTGAGTCAAATTTGGAGATGTTTCGCTTTCCATGGAAAAGAATTCAAATTTTTAGGAGAGAAGGGATGTGGAAGGTTATAGTAAAGGATGTGGCCTTGTAAGGGAAAATAAATGAAAAAGGATGTGTTTCCCTAGGTAGACCTTGTTGGATCATGTTGGTAATGTTTCTTCCATGAAAAAGGGAATTGAGAAGATGGGTTGTGGTAGCGTCTCAAATAATCTAAAGAAAGGTGGATATCATATGATGGATGTAAGTGGGAAAGGGAAGGAAAATAGTGAGTTCAAACTTGTGTCACACTTTCGACCAACAAAATTGTTTCTAGTGGGACATTTTTAGCTAAAAAGGTTTCAACCAAAACCACGTGGCACATATGTGGATGATACGTTTTCAAGCAAGAAGGTTTTACTTGAAACAATTTTGGTCAAATAAGTTTGGAGTGAAACTTGCCAAAATAAATTAAAAAAAATATAAAATTTGGCATTTTGCTTGAAACAAAGTCGAGCGGAAGGATTTCACCCTTAGCCAACAAGCTAGCCCTCTCCCCTAGTTAGGTCATATTGACCTGATTCTATACTGTGTACACACGCACACATACACACACATATATAATATTGCATAACTTAGTTTAAAGGCTATTTTTTTTTAATTGCAATTCTTTATTTTACACAAAAAAAAATAAAAATATAATATTGTATGCATGATCATTGAACTCAACTTTAAAAGTACAAGAGAAAATTCAAGAGTTCAATAATATCATCAAAAAAATGTGGAAGCACCTATAGTCGTAATGACCATCTAAAATGATCATAATGTAGTATGTGATTTAGAACAATGATTTTATGATTCATGTCTACTTTCAAACTTATTTTGATTATTTTAGTATGCATCAATGGACTTCAAAAATAACATGTTGACCGCCTAGAGATTTTGTGTCCTTCCATGGATCACATTATCCACAAGTATACTTTGACTTTCTTTCCACACCTATTTCACATATTACTACCTTGATTATATGTTAATAACACTTTTAGATTTATAACACATATATGTCCACATTGATTCATGAGTACTCTCACACTTATTTAGAAGTACAAGAGAAAATCCAAGAGTTCAACAATATCATCAACAATGTAGAAGCATATATAGTTATGCATGGCCATCTAAATGATCATAATATATTATGCAATTTAAAACAATTATTTCATGATTCATGTCTACTATCAAACTTATTTTGATTATTTTAGTATTCATTAGTGGATTCCAAAGGTCACATGTTGGCCAACTAGAGATTGATCATGTTACCTACATGAATGCTTTGACTTATTTTTGACACCTATTTCAATTATTACTACCTTAATTGTATGTCAACAACACTTTTGGCTCTATTACACATATGTTCTCATTGATTCATTATTTTATACTTGTCTCTATGAAATTGTGTGTTTGAGTGTATTCATTGGGCCTTAAGTTCAACAAGTAGGAAGAAACAAAAGACAATCTTATTTGAGATAGGAAAAGACCTATGGTGCATCTTCCTAATGTCTCACAAGATTTATTATTTGAACATTTTAGGTTATTTGTCAATAGTGCATAGAAGATAATTATTTTTCTCTCATTGTTTTCGTGAATGTGTAATGATATGCAAAATATTGTGTTGCATGTTCAATATAATATTAGTTTACTCGCTAGGTTATTGATTTGTTTGTCACACCGTCATCTTAGGTCATGTGGTGTGGATCAAAATGAGTTGTCTTAGTTTCATCAAATTTGGCATGACATCTCAATTTGTTAACTTATTTGAATGCTAATTATTCTTAATTGTAATTCCCCTTTGTACACAAAAAACAATATATAAAGATATAATATTTACATGCATTATCATTTAACTAGGTTTTAGAAGTATAAGAGAAAATCCCATAGTTAAACAATATCAACAATATCATCAACAAAATGTGGAAGCATATATAGTTGTATATGACCATCTAAAATGATCATAATGCAGTATGTGTTTTAGAACAATGATTATGTGATCCCATTCTATCTCATCACATAGGTTGACAACACTTGTCATGATCTAATCCATTTATCATTTAGAGTTTGCTCTTATAAAGCACTCTCCTTCATTGTAACTCTATACAAGCTTTTCTATGTAAGTTTTTCTAGTTGAGGATATATTAGATTATTGTTTGCAACTCTCTTGTGTGGAAGGTGTATTTGTTCATTGCTTGATCCTACGTCTCGTATTATTCACAAATCCAACACTCTCAAACTTATTCTGTTTATTTTAGTATGCATCAATGGACTCCAAAGATCACATGTTGACCACTTAGTGATTTTGTGGCATCTCATTGATCATTTGGATGATTTTGTGGCATCTCATTGATCACATTACCTACAAGTACACCTTGACTTATTTTTCACACCTATTTCATTTATGACTACCTTGATTATATGTCAACAACACTTTTGGATATATAACACATATGTGTCCACATTGATTCATGACACTTATTTATACAGAAAAATAATTTGGGACTACATGTACCAATTTTTATTAAATTTTTCCATGCCACATATGTCATACACATTTATTATAATATTAGAATCATAAGATCAAAATTGACAAAAAATACAATAGTTTACATACATGTCTTCATGACCACATACTATCTATTTATTTGTGCTTTCATGCTTATCTATCTACATGACTACCTATCATTGATCAGTACATGACATTTATTAGCTAATCAATGCTATTATACATCACTATCTAGGTGGTTATATGTTATTTATGATCCTTGTCTATTGCAAATATTTCATCTTTATCTCATCATCTTGTCCATATAGCGGTAGTTATTCTGACATGAAATTTCACACTCACATCTTACACTTGTATAAGAGCGAATTTGCACCCTAGGCGTAATTCCCCTTTTTTCCTCTTTACACTTTAGAAAACCTAAGTCAGAGGCTTAAATTCACTTAAGCCCACTGATGGCAGTCCACTTGGCGCCTGTTTTGTGTGTCAGTGGAGGAATTTCTGTCGGGGACGCCTGTGCGGCGTGCAAATGTCCGCGCGGCACGCTTATGTCCCTGGTAGATTCCTGTGGCTGAGCCAACAAAGGCGTTACTCTTCCCATTGGCAGCGAAGTTGTAACACCTCCTTTGGCCACCCGACTCAAATATGACTGTTTTCTTTCTCATTCCTTCATAATCAGTCTTTGAACTTGCATTTGGAGGTTGGAAGAAATCTGGAACAGACTTGGATCTCATACTCTCACTCTCACAAGCTCACTTCCAAGCATTCCAAACATTCAATAGCAACAATATCTCACTCTATCATGTCGGTAGAGCAAGTTTGGGACCACACCATTGCAACAGAGGCTTGAGTTCCTCTCATTTCTCCCCCAAGAAACCTTGAGTGCTTTTGGTGGAGGTGGTAAGCTTCCCTCTCCTCTCCTCTATCATTTGGTTGAGTAACATAGTACTGTTTGTAGTGCTTGTGTTTTTATCACTTCTTTATCTTTTTTCCATTGGCTGTCTGTGGAGGTGGGAACACCTAAACGGGGGTCTGACTGAGGTAGACCCCTATACAGCCACCCCCCAACATTCTCTCTCTTGTTGTGTGTAGGTGTGTGAGCTCTTGGAGGATCAGCTGGCGAACGATTTCATTGGTGAGATTCTCCTCATCTTTATCACTTTCGCTTATTTGCTTTATAACATTAGAGATTAATTAATCTATTTAGCTACATCATTATGGCCTTTTAGTTAAATAGCTAGGCTAGTAAGTTGTTTTGGTGTGTTTAACCTTGTCTCGGCTGTTGTCTGGCTGTACGGACTACAATGCGCTTTCGAGATGCTAGCGCGCTGCGCTGTCGTCCATAGTCTGCACTGATGTCCTCGGACAGAGAGCTCTCTGAGGTGCATAGTTGGACCTAAAAACTGACTTGTCTAGCCCTATATCAAAACTTGGATCATAGGACCTAAAAATCCTCATCATTCTCATCCTCATACCCTAAATAATACATTTAGCTGAGGTAAGTTAGGGTAGCCTCTCACGTCTTGACCCTCCGTGACTTGGGGTCTTGCATGCGGTGGCTCCCCTCTCTTACATTTTTGGTGAACCCGACGTGAACCAACGTCTATTCATTCGTTGGTGTTAAAAATCCCTTTGGATATTTTTTGGTTGTTGTGACCTTGCGTGTTGTGAAGGTTTATGAGCATCACAACCCAATCCACAACTTCTGGGCATATTGTGAGGAGAAGTATACGTCACCTCCCAATGGATAGAATGAAGGTCTCGCTTGGTCTCTCTACAAGTCTTTTCTCTGGTCCTGTTGTTAGCTTGGCTACGTAGGAATAGTTATCGAGGAATGAGATGGGGTTCGTTGACGAAACCGATCACATTCCCACTCCTCCTGCGTCTCCCACACCATCATCGATGGATGAGCATGAGGCCATTGAAATCCCTATTGAATATGTGTCCGCCCTTACAAGAGGGTTGGACGAACTTGAAAATCATTTGGAAAGAAATCTGAAGATGGCTAGAGCCACTCGGGTTGTCAGTGAATTAAAACACATGATGAACAAAGATCGAATGGGTGTAGAGCTTCTGAGTAGTCTCTTTGGTATCGTCGAAGCATGTGCTCCTTCGGGTAGCTCTGGTTTTGCACAAGGAGTCACCTTTGAAGAACACGAGAGACAACTAGGAGTATCAATGCCCCCCACTTCTATCTACATGGTCGATGCGGTCCCTTCCATTAGTATCCCTTCCATCCCTGAACAACCAGAAACTATCAAGGTGAATAAGGTCCCATTGGACTTTAGCTTTACCCCTTCTATCACCTCCGGTGGTGGACACCTTGGCATAATAGGTGGTGGAGGGTTTGGTAGTGGCGGTGGATTCGGTAGTGGAGGTGGTGCTGGTGGAGGTGGTTCTGGCGGAGGTCATGGCGGTGGTTTCGGCGGTGGCTCTGGTAGTGGTTTTGGCGAAAGTCACACCAGTGGCGGTTCTGGAAGTGGACCTAGCGGTGGTTCTGGAGGAGGAGGTTCCTCTGGCCCTCTATCTTCTAACGACCCTATTTTGAATACTCTACTTTAGAATATGGGTAAGATGTAGAGTCAGTTAGTGAGCCTCTCCCAAGCCTCTGCCCAACCTATTTTCTAGCCCTTCTTCCAACATAGCCCATTGTCGGTTGCTATCTTAAACACTCCTTTCCCTCAGGGAATGGAGATTTTTAAATTTGAGAAGTTCGATGGCAAGGGGGATCCGCAGAAACATGTGTCTGCCTTTAACGCTCTTTGCACCATTTTCTTCCATCATGATGCTTTGATGGCTAAACTATTTCCCTGATCTCTCAAGGACATAGCACTCGAGTGGTATTGTTTCTTGCCTGATAATTCTATTTTCTCATTCGATAAGCTTGTTAACCAATTCCTTAGGAAGTTCCAAGCAAACATCGGGCTGGAGATGACCTTCTCGGATCTCGTCCAATGTAAGTAAGGAGACAATGAAAAGATCATTGATTTCATAGCACGTTATCAAGCGCTTCTTTCACAAATCTCATATCAGCTGCCCAATTCTGACGTGCAAAAGGTATTCATAGGCAACTTACAAAGGCCTTGGCAAGAGGTTCACCTTGATGAAATATCCCTCTTTCGCACATTGGTGTGCAGCTTTACGAGAATACCAACAGATAGTTGCTCAGTTCAGGGGATATTCCTCGTGCTTCCGTTCTGAGGGGAAATCCATTGTGTCAATCTCTGGAAAAGGAAAATCCATTGCGAATGTAGTAGCCGCTGCCAATGACAATGACCTCAAATGCAACCGGAAGTTCACAAAGTTATCAAAATTTTATACCTCCGTCTTATAGAAGTTGCTAAGGGATAAGATCATAACCTTGCCAGCTCCTAATCCCGTTAAGGAACCTTACCCTAACTGGTATGATGGGAGCACCTACTGTCAGTACCATCATGTTAATGGACATGATATCAAACACTGTATGCGGTTGCATCATGAAATAAAAGACCGCATAGAAGATGGTAGCATTCGTCTCGATGGGAGTAAAAAAAACACTAACAAATCAGTGGCGAAAGAAAATAGTGAACTACAGATATACACAAACCCATTTCCGTCGCATTCTACTAACATGATTATCGATCCAACTGATTCTGCTTCTCAACCCGATGCCTATGTAAATATGGTCACGGTGACTTCCACTGTTTCACCTGCATCCATTTCTCTGGATATTACATTTACAACATAGGATCTACCTTTGGACAACAAACCCTCACCTCTTTACATTCCTGCTCATATCAATGGTAACATTGTGACAGGAGTCTTGATAGACCCCGTGGGCCGTGTGAATGTTATTACCAAAGAAACATTAGTATTAAACTCACTACAAAAAGAAAAATATGAAGATACAAGATCCACCATCCGTACCCACGATGGTATGAATCTCAAACCTTATGGATCGACCACCCTATCCATCCTAGTTGGACCTAGGACTGGTGACATGGTCTTCGACATCATTCCAGAGTTGGACCTATTCAGAGTGAAGCTAGGCATTCCTTGGTTGGCTTCCATGAATGGGGTCACCTCTATTTTCCACAAATGTTTAAATTTCTCCCATGAGGGTGTTGTGCATATAGTGCATGATACCGGTTATCAACCTTTGGTATCTCGCGGTGGATATTCGTTGGATCAATTTTGGCCCTCTCCGGTTGGTCTGCTTCCTCTGAGAACGGACCTACTTTACAAGAACTATGTGAAGTATAAAACTGGAGGCAAAGGGGAGCCAAAGTTGACCCTTCTTGTAACAGAGCAACCGGTTGCCTCCTCTTCCTGGGAAGAGAAGAAGAACCTCGCGCTTACGACTACTCCCTCTCCGAGAGAGAAAGAGAAGCCCATGCCGGTCCCTTCTCCTTCCTGCGAAGGTAAAGGGAAGGTTGCACCGTCCACTCCCTCTTCCCTGAAGAAGGAGGATAAGCCCATGATGGCTCCCTCTTCTTCCCGTAAGGGTAAAGGGAAAATGACCTTTTCACAGATTGCCCCGTCCTCTCCCCTTTGCTGGGAAGAGTACTAGATGAGAAAGCTCAGTGGCTACCTATTAAATCCAATGATTCCTCCTTGGTGTAGGCCCAAGATCAAAATCGTGGACCTTCCTAATGAATTTCCAGGACCATGGTACTACTTATACAACAGAAAGAAGGGTTCTCACAGAGAATTCGACCTGCGACCTCCTACTGCTCTTGCTCCTAAGGTAGTGAGCGGAAAGAGGTCCGCTGCTGAGGCTCTTGAGTCGACTCCTCCCATCACTCCTTAGTTTGCTCCCCCTGCTCTTGCATAGGAACCCGTTCCTCTGCCCGACACGACTGTAGTGGACGTTCCTATGATCGAGCAGGAACCTCCTGTCCCTTCGCAAGCTCCGGCTTCTAACTCCAAGAGCCATAGGAACCGCCTTGCACGTGAGCACAAGCACCGTCGAAAGGCTCTCCTGGCCGAGCAGGCCACTTCGCAACAAAATGAGGAAGAAACGATTGCCCCTGCTTCAGGGCCCTCTGCAGCTTCTTCTTCCTCCCCTCCTGTTGTGTCTCTTCTGCCTGATTCGCTCCCGGCTTCTATTGTGAGCACAAACGCGCCTAACCCTAAATGGGTACAAGTGTTTATCGCTCCTTTGGTGGAGCCGCCTTTGCTGATGACCGTTCTAGATATTCATCCCTTCCCTAAACACGTGGATATGGTTAACACTTCGGTCATATCTGCTGTGGTTTTTTTCTCCTCCTCCTCTGTACCTCTAGCTTCATCTGTGGGGAGTTCGTCCCCTCCCGCGAAGAAAGAGGCAGAGGCTAGTCCTCGCAATAAAGGACGTAGGAGGAGCCCACCTTCGCAAGGTTGCCCTGTGATGACTTGTTCTGTCCTTGTGACATAATCGACCTTAACTCTCCTGAGTTTGTCACGGCTCCCGAATCATTCGGCGAGCCTAGTGGTGGATCTCAGGCACAACCCGTCTTGTCTGCTAAGGTAAGACATGGCGCTCCCATGGGTTGCATGTTTAACTTTGTGGATGAAGTGTCGACCCTGTCGGTGATCTTCGTGAAATCGTTGACTTTGACTCCACAAGATCTTGGCGGAGAGGACCTCGAGGGGCCCTCTTCCTTGGCTCTTGTTGTAGGAGGGCCGAATGCCCCTCATCTTAACATTCCACCCTTGCAGGCTCGTCCTCCTTCCCCTTATGAGGATTTATATTGGGAATTGGATGACCTTTTGGATGATCAGTGTTAGGAGGAGGTCCCCCCTTTCTTGATCTTGTGTGCATTTTTTGTAATGTGCTCCCCCATACTCGTGCTATGTGTGTTTGGATGACCCTCATCACCCTTGTTGGTGCGTGGATACAGGCGTGGTTTGTGTGTCGTAAACCTTATTCTATTTGTACCATCATTCTTCCATGTTTGTGCTTGATTTTTGATAAATTAGGGACGATGCAAAGCGTTGGGGGCATTTAGGCTTCCTTTCCATGTTGACCCAATTTTTTATTTTTACTTTGTTTTTCATGCATTCTTCCTGATCTGGTTGGGGATTGATGATCTTTCACCTTGCATTGCGGTTACCTACTATTATATGAGCTCAAACAGATTTGACCCCGCTAAACTAGATTCCCTAGTGCCCTTTGTTTGTACTTTTCACCTTCTCTTTATCTTTGTCTCTTCTTTGCTTGAGTTGTCCCTCCTATGTGTGACAATGTCTTTTAACACTTCGAATTTCAAAAAATGAATTCTCCACCAATGAATCTTTTCTTGAAAGTCTTTACAATACCTTTTTCTTGGAAGTGTATTCTCAACTTGGAACCCTAACGAAATGTGTTTCCTTCATCACGGGTTCGTAAAGAAAGGACTTGAAGACCCTCCTACGAAGCGGGAACCGCTTTGACTTCCCCTCGCATGGGGGCATGACCTTCCTTTCGAATTCCTTGATGAAGTGAACATCTTTTGAAAGGATTCCTTGATGACGAATCACTCTAAGATGGTGACTTTTGAATTACGTGTCCCTTGAGTGGACCCCCCTTATACTTCATGGCGGGTTCCTCAAGGACCCTTTCTTCAAAAGCCTTTGTAATGAATGGAATTTTTCACATCTAGCTTGGGGGAAGCCCAACTAGACTTGTTCCATTCGTCCTTTCGTGTCTAGCTTGGGGGCAGCCTGACTAGACCTTACTTTTTCAAACCGTACGTCCCTTGAGTGGACCCCTCTCCTTTTGAAGGGTTCTCGAGGGACACCTTTGAAAGTTTTTCGGTTTGCGTGACCGACTGCTTTAGACATGTTCTGTTTGCGGGTAGACATGTTGCCGCCTTTTGATGCGTTCTATCTGCGAGTAGACATATTGACGCTTTAGAAATGTTCTACTTGCGGGTAGACATGTTGCCGCTTTTAGATGCATTCTATCTACAGGTAGACATATCGACGCTTTAGACATGTTTTATCTGTGGGTAGACATGTCGCCGCTTTTAGATGCATTCTATTTGCGGGTAGATGTATCGACGCTTTAGACATGTTGTATTTGCAGGTAGATATGTCACTTCTTTTAGATGCGTTCTATTTGCGGGTAGACGCATCAATGCTTTAGACACACTCTATCTGCGGGTGGATGTGTCGCTGCTTTTGACATGTTCTATCTTGTCACGTCTCATACATTGACTTACTTTGACCATTGACTTATTTTGATCATGACTTATTTTGACCATTGACTTATTTTGATCATGACTTATTTTGACCATGACTTATTTAGATAATGTTTGACCATGACCTTATGAGATTTAATATACGAAGTATGATATGTGTTAAGAGCAATGCTTTAATATAATTGTTTTCTTTCAAGAATTATGAATGCATTCATATAAAATAGAAATGTTGAGTTAATTATTGTTTCTACAATGGTTACTAATACACTTTTGTTTTGCACGCCTGAGTGCATTTGAGTGGCAGGTGATCGAAGGCCAAGGAGATCGAAGGCCAAGAGTGTGATTGAGGAAAAGGAGGTTAGCTTCTCGACAGGGTAAAAGAGGAGAAACTCTCGGTTACGCACACACCACTTAAATCATGTAGCTGCATTAGGTCATGTTCGTTTTTACAATGTGATTGCGTGAAAATGATTAGCATAGCAAATTTAAAATTATGGTTTAATTAAATTGTGAAATAATATGGCTTATTTTATTTTATTAATCTCCATTTTATTTGAGCAACAAAAAGGGAAAAGGATTCTGTTTTAAAAGAAATATGATTAAAAATAAAATAAGATAAATAAAATAGAATATTGTGGTTTCATAAATAAAAACTTAGAGTTAGCATAAAATAAGGATATAATTCAGTTTTGTATATAAATTTTCCAAAAAAAAAAAAAAATATTGAAGAATGAACAGCCCGAGAGAACATTGGGCTCTGGAAATTCTGTCTTAAAACCAACAATTCACTGGGCATGTGGCAATCCTTGGAAACTGCTGTCATCTGGAAATTTTATGCATGATCCTCGGAAAAGAGGAAGAGGGCTTTAAGAAAGAAAAGAGAATTTTGAATTGAATCATATCGAAGAGCTCTGGATGAGAGGCGAAGAAGGTATTGTGGAACATCTGCATTGGAAGCAAATTGTGCCAGGTTCTCTTCATTGCTATGCCTTCTTTTAATTTTATTGTAAAAACTGCAGTAGGACATGTTTTATCCTCTGTTTAGAGTGCAAACATCTGTGAAATTTTTCCAAATTCGTTTTGAAATCTGGGTATCAGCTTACTACTCTGTGTTGCAATTATAGAATACGCATTCCTTCTTCAGAGTTAGGGTTTTCGTTTTGTGGCAAGTCTGCATTTTTCTCAAGTGTAATTACAATTATATGTCTCCATATCTGGTTTGTTTAAAAATTCTGTCATCTAAATAAAAATCAAAATGTCTTGAGATAAATCCGAATGCAGTTTATACTGGGCAAATGTCTTTCTTTTTTTTTGAGTTTTGAAATTGTTAAGGGATTAATTCCCTTGCCCTCCCCATGGGAAGGTCGTGGACTGTGGAAGGCTCGCACCCTCCACAGGCCGCGGCCTGTGGAGAGGGCGCGAGCCCCTCACAGCCCACCCCCTCCCCATGGGAGGGGCAAGGGCTTCCCCTGAGCCCTTTCGTCGCTCAATGCCAGTAAGGAAACCATGGAAAAATATCCTGTTCTGTGTGCACGACCAGTGAATTCTTCAATCAGATTTTGAAAACCATAATTTCTTACTTCAAAGTATACACAGCTATACATGAATTTTACACATACATATATATATATATGTATGTATACATATACAATTGATTGCATACACATACACACACACACACATATATATATATATAGTTATCCATGCACATATGTGACAGAAAATAGTATGAACTCTGTTTAATTCATTTCCAGAACAGAAAATAGTATGAACTCTGTTTAATTCATTTCCAGAACAGAAAATAGTATGAACTCTGTTTAACTCATTTCCAGAACATAAAATAGTATGAACTCTGTTTAACTCATTTCCAGAACAGAAAATAGTATGAACTCTGTTAAACTCATTTCCAGAAAGTAGCATGAACTTCTGTTAATTACACACCAGTATCTCAGATTTGTTAAACCTGAAACAAGAAACAAAATGTTTTTGAGACACCATCTTGATTACTTTAAAGCAGTACAATCCTGAGTAAAGGAATACAACACAAAAATCTGAATGAAAGTCTATCTTTCAAACCTTAGAATTACTGAATAAATTGCACTGTATCAGTATATTATTATTATTCTGTAACCTGCATTGAATTTGGGAATTAAACTGTCTGTCAGCTTGAGCTTGGAAAGAAAAAGAAATGCATACTGAAAACAGAAAACACTGTTCTTTCTTTCTATTAGTACACTGAAAAGTATCAATATATACATGTTCTTCTTTAAAACAAAGCCTTTATCCAAATCAAAAGGGTTACTTTTCAAAGAATAAATGATATCTTACAATTGAATTACAAGGGATGTTCTGAAATTCGCATTTGAAATTCTTTGAAGAATTAATTATTGAAACATGTATGAAAATGTATAAAGTTTTTGCTTTAGTATTTATACTTCACTATGGTAACTTCCGGGACAGGGTGCCGAAGGTGGGCAAACAGAGACGGTAGTATTACCTTTTCTAATCTACCATTTACTTGTATTATTTTGCTTGGCCAAGCACTGTACCATTGAAATAGATGGGTTGTTTGTTTTAAAAGCCTAGAAATTTATTTGAGTCTCTGCCACCTCCTGTTGCAAGAAATGTGTTTATTTCATGTTAGAAATGCATATAGGCATCAGGCACGCACCGAGAGTGCCCTCCTGTTTTACCGTTTCGGGTTGCTAGGCTCCTTTATGCAGGGCCGGGGATTCCTTCGAGTTAGGAAGGGACCCGGGGAAGTCATGGACTTCGTGGTTGGGTGGAAAAGGCGCCTGAATCACATTCTTGGCCCCAGCTCGCAAGAAGACCAAGGTGTCACGGCAGTTGGTGGTTCCAAGATTATTTGCTATTGATGTACTTATGTATCATTCAGATTTGGCTTGTGAAGCCCATTGTAAATGTATATGCATCTTGACATTCTTGTTGAAATTTGAAATGAAAGTATTTAAAGTAACATTGATTTTGAGAGATTAAAACTTTATACTTGGCATAGAAGAGATGTTTCTATTAGAAGGATTGATTCCTCCAAGTGAGGTTGAATTTATTTATATGAGAAAGTCATTGAAATACTTATGTTTTGATACATTACATTGATGATATTATTATATGAAATGCAATTTAAAATTCTCTTTATTTCATTTGGAAGTGTTATGAGAAATGTTGACTTTTTGGAAACCTATTTATAATGGTTTGAATAAATTTAGAATACTCTTAATTTCTCTTTAATGCTGAGTTAATTGGTTTGAAAACACTCTTAATTTTTTGAGTGCTACATATCGTGGGTAGACATGTCGCCTCTTCCTGACTCTGCGAAGTCCGCTTCCTTGGGGCTTCCTCCATGCGAGAGATCTTGGGGGTTGCCTCCTTGTAGGTCTGCGGGCTGTAAGGTGCTTTGTTGTTCCAACTTCATAGTTCTGAGCAGCTATGGAGTCCTTTGTTTTTCCTGCATCTTCAGTTCGCCAGATCACAGTCTGCTTCCTCGACGATTTAGGTATACTTTTCTAACCCTACTCTTTCTTGATCTACTTTACTGAGCACTCATCAGTAGTTGTGCTCGCTAAAGTGGGGGAAAAATGTATAAGAGCCAATTTTCACCCTAGGTGCAATTCCCCTTTTTGCCTCTTTACACTTTAGAAAACCTAAGTCGGAGGCTTAAATTCACTTAAGCTCATTGATGGCAGTCCACTTGGTGCCTGTTTTGTGTGTCGGTGGAGGCATTTTCTGTCGAGGATGCCGTGTGGTGCGTAGACGTCCGCGGTGCGCTTACGTCCCTGGCAGATTCCTGCGGCTGAGCCAACAAAGGTGTTACTCTTCCCATTGGCGGAAGTTGTAAGCCTCCTTTGGCCACCCAGACTGAATATGGCCGTTTTTCTTTCTCATTCCTTCATAATCAGTCTTTGAATTTACATTTGGAGGTTGGAAGAAATTTGGAATAGACTTGGCTCTCATACTCTCACTCTCACAAGCTCACTTCCAAGCATTCCAAGCATTCGATAGTAGCAATATCTCACACCATCACGCGTCGGTAGAGCAAGTTTGGGACCACACCATTACCAGAGGCTTGAGTTCCTCTCATTTCTCCCCAAAGTAGCCTTGAGTGCTCTTGGTGGAGGTGGTAAGCTTCCCTCTCCTCTCCTCTATCATTTGGTTGAGTAGCATAATCTGTTTGTAGTGCTTGTGTTTTTATCACTTCTTTATTTTTTTTTTTCTATTGGCTGTCCGTGGAGGTGGGAACACCTAAACGGGGGTTTGATTGAGGTAGACCCCTATACAACCACCCCCCAACATTCTCTCTCTTGTTGTGTGTAGGTGTGTGAGCTCTTGGAGGATCAACTGGTGAACGAGTTCATTGGTGAGATTCTCCTCATCTTTATCACTTTCGCTTATTTGATTTATAACATTAGAGATTACTTAATCTATTTAGTTACATCATTCTGGACTTTTAGTTAAATAACTAGGCTGGTAAGTCATTTTTGTGTTTAACCCTATCTCAGCTGTTGTCTAGCCATACAGACTACAACGCGCTTTCGAGACGCTAGCGTGCCACACTATCGTTCGTAGTCTGCTCTGACGTCCTCAAACATAGAGCTCTTTGAGGCGAAGAGTTGGACATAAAAACTGACTGGCCTAGCCCTGTATCAAAACTCAGATCATAGGACCTAAAAGTCCTCATCATTCTCATCCTCATACCCTAAACAATATATTTAGCTGAGGTAAGTTAGGGCAGCCTCTCGCATCTTGACCCTCCGTGACTTGGGGTCTTGCATGCGGTGGTCCCCCTCTCTTACAACACTATTGCATTTGCATGACGTAACCGTGTTCTAAGAGTTACACTAGGGGTACTACAATCCTTCCCCACTTTATTGATCAAGTTACACCATGTATCAAAATCCTTATTATATTGGAAACACTACACACCTTCCCTACTTTATCAATTACATGTTATTCCATGTATTGAGATCTTCCTCACTACTACTTGGACATATTGCCTCCCTTTTATGTGCTCATGCCTCCATAGTGGGGCATATGCCTTTCTTAGTGTCCTATACCTTTACACAAATGATACTAGCCATTAAGGTCCATGCCATCACTTTTATTTAGTCATGTTGAGAGTAAGCTCACTCCTAGACATTATCTCCAAACCACGTGCTTACCAAAATGATCATTTTACATGTTTTACTTGTTCCTCACATGATGCATTTATTTACATTTATTTACTTTAGATTATTTACATGCTTACATTCTTAGTTCATCTTCACATTTCATGTTCTATTTTAAAAATTTCTAAAGCTTGTTAAATTTTATCATACATACATTTAATTTATAAGTTAAATGTTTTCGAATTATCATTTAAAAAAAAGTTTAAATGTTTATTTTGATTATGTAGATTTACATACATATACACATATTTAGATGGTTGAACATATTTCTTGTCAATCTAATAAGTCTAATCATGGTCATAGAACTGAATTTTATTTTGTGACAATTAAGAGATAAGATAATGCATTGCACCATTTAGACAAAACTATTCTTAGTGCAACAAAGTGCCAAATAGAGATAGATTGGTTATCATTAAAGAGGATATTGCATGCATGATTGATACAATTTGATCATACAACCCTTATGATGATGTTGTGTGATCCTAAGAATTTTATCCTACTCTAATGTGCAAATAACTTAAAATGTGAATGATAAAAGACTAAGGACACTTCAAGATTAGCCTAAAGAGTGATAAAACAAGAAGGAAAGTAGATAAAACAAGATGCAAATGATTTCACCTTCCTTGTTGTTGAAGACTCCTTGATTGGCCCTTGCTTGGGATGATTTTGTGTGCTCCTTAGATGGCTTCTTGAGTGGCTAAATGCAAGATTGAATGTGCAAAATGATGGCTAGATGATAGTGAAAGCAAATTGGCAGCATGTAGTTATCAAATGGCTAAGTGTTGAAAATGCCCTTGAGGAGGGGTATTTATAGGAAGAATTTGAATTCTCTAGAGAATTCAACGGTCAAGATGCATCCAACAAGGTCAAGATGAAGGGCTAAGGTGGGTTGAGAACCCACAAGCCCTCACATCTTGACATGTGGATGAGTGAAGTGGCTAAGGGGATATGATGTGTAAGTGAGGTGTCAAAAAGGTACATGAGGGTGGAGGAAGGACAAGTACCTTACAAGGACCTTGGGGAGTGAGGGAGATTTCCTCAAAAAGGGATTCCTTGTCCCCAAGTGGGAGTGAAAGGGACATTTGAGAAATTTTGGAATTCCTCAAAAATCTACATGGGAAAAGGAAAGGTGGTTGGGGAACATAAATGTGAATTAAAATTCACATTCTTAGGAGGGAATCTAAAGAGAAGGTGGGCTCCAAAAAGGTGGGACTTGGTCACATGTGGAGATTGTGACAAGTCCAAAGGATTCTAGAAGCCTTGGAAGGATAGAATGTGAATTAAAAATTCACATATAAAGAGGGGAATCTAGGAGGAATAAAAAGGAATTAAAAATTTCTTGGGAGATGGGAAGAGGTTGAAGGTACTGTTAAGAAATTGTCGATAATTAGAAGATAAATGAGGATTAGAAGCCAACTTGCAAAGTTGGAGGATGTGACACATCCTAATCAAGGATTAGGCATGTGCACATCCTTAATGAAGAGATTAGGAGATGGATTAGGATTAGATGAAAATGACATGTGAGGAATTAAATAAATGTAATATTTATTTAATTCATTTGATGAAAAGGGGATTAAGGAGAGTAAAGTATTTAATTATTAATTAAATACTTTAGGGATTTGGCAGAATTAAGGATATTAATTAAATAATAGCAATATTACTTAATTAACTTTCGAGGATAAGAAGGATGTTTAGGCGAAAAGTGACCTAAATTTGGATAAATTAAGTGTCCAAATTTGGATGTCTATAGTTAGAATTGAACGTTTTTATGCATCACTCCTTACCTGAGTGTTACTAGAGATATGGAATGGTCATGTATTAGTAGGGCTAATTTATTGGATATGATTAATAACATGTTCCAATTTTGTATAGGATGAGATAGAGTGTGAACTATCATATCACCAAGTGAATGGATCCCATTGTGGGTCTATTTATTTATCCTTATATGACTTTATAATGATGAGTTGCTACTACATTTCTAAAAATATTATATGTAGAAGCATATTTACATTTGTTAGTTGATTATACATCCACCCCTAGACATGTTAGATAGGGGAGAGGGAGGTTTGTCGACAAACCTTAGTATAGAAGTGCATATTTAATATTGTCCATTAATAAGAGGGAATTATTTAATCCAACATTTTTAGTACTTTTAAAATGTTTGGACCTAGGAGTAGTTGCAAAGTTTGTACTCACCTCTTTGAGATGTGACATTTTTTAGAATATAGCCACTATTGCTGATGAGGTTAATCACTTGAATTCTAGTCACATAAGTAGATATATGTTACACTCACATACAAGCCTTCCCTCTATTGAGCCTACATCAACTAGTTATGATATTTTTATTTGCGTTGAGATAGTGTCATCACATGATGTGCCACAAATGATTAGAGAGGATAATTTGCATAGGTTGAGCACATGTCTCACTTATGATATATTAGATGCATAGTAATTTAATAGTGTAGAGTATGGGATATTGCTTGATGTTGTGTCATCACTTATTAGGTGCTATTCTGATAAATGGATGGACCATGACTAGGCAACTGCACAACACTTGAGGCTACATCAAGATGTTTCAGATGATTCTACAATACCCCCATAATATATTCCTGATCAAGTTGATGTTACAACACATTTTCAACTAAGATCATTTAATAGACTTAATTTTGATGACACTCCATTAGTTCTAGAGTTGGGACCAACTAGTGTTACCATGACCCTTCATTCTTTTGACCTTATTGGGATTTAAAGTGTCATCAATGTTATATCATATTTGGCTTCACAATTCATTGACGATTGGATAAATATTAAAATAATTATATTTTATGTAGCATAGGAAAATGTACTCTTTTACATTTTCACAGTATGTTTGGGCCCCCTTAATTAATTGGACTTAATTAAGCTTCTAATTGCCTAAATTATGCATTACTAAGCCTCATTATTCCCGTTTTTTGAAAAAGAAACCAGCATAAAAAAAATGCTAACTTATTTTAAACACCTTAGAAATTGTGTGTCCTGGATTTAGGTCCCAAGATCCATTCACCCAAGGGAAAATGGGTCCTCCTTAAGTCCTGGGTCCCAATTTTTAATATGTTTTTGGTGGCATTTTAATAATTCATATTCAAGTTTCAAATGTCGGCTTGTGGAACCTAATTTTTGAGAAATTAGATAAACACCTATAAATATAAGGTCTTTTTATCAATTCAAATCTAAGTTGCATAATTCAAATTTCATATGACCAAAAGTATTGTCAAGAGCATTGAAGAACAAATTTATCAAGCATCTACAATGGTAATCAAGATCATATCGTCATGTCAAAGTTATGTGTGTTCATATTATGTTTTAGAGCTAACATTGTGATGTAGGTTTCAATCATTCAAGCAAGCATTCAAGTGAAAAATCAAGTCATCATTCAAGCCAATTCATGCAAGATCCAATCCTTAGAGAGATGTGTTGGACTTTAGTCCTCTAAGGGTAGCCATTGAAGGTTTGGTGAGTTGTGACATAGATTTGTTCATTCATCAATCCTTGTCATTTGTCATTATCTTTCATTATCAAGGTTTACTTACCAAAACAAAGTTTGATCAAGGAAAACCCCTATTCACCAAAAACAAACAATTTTTCCTTCTCTTTGTGTTTGTAGATTTGCAGGTGAAGAAGGATTAAAAATTGGATCGAGTGCAATTTTGCAAAGTTATCAAAGTTGTCAAGCCATGAAAACTCATTTGTAGAATTTATTTTTGACTTTTCGACAGTGGAATCCAAATGAATCGAGAGTGTAGATCCAATATCAGAGGATTGTGAAATCAGATTTTGGATCCTTGTATAGAGACCCATTCGCCCTAGGGCGAATCTGTCCTAGTAGGACACTCAACAACCATTTTAGGTTGAGTTAGGTTTGATAAATTTAGCTTATGTGGTTAGTAAGTCTTCCACTTGTGTCAAAATGTTTAGTGTATTGGTATTCATGTTAGGTGTGTTGCAATGGCATACCACACCACCTTGTATACATTAGTGTAATGTAACATATTCAATATTAATCTTGTATCACAAAAAAAATTGTTCATCCAAATTATATTGTTAATGTCTTTGATGTGAACTTGAGACATTACAATTTCCATAAAATGTAAATCTATATGTTGTATGCTTATTATTCCTTATGCGAGTTATAAAAATATTTGTTTATAATGTTGTTTTCCTTTAATACCAATTGAAGTTTCCTTTTCTAACTGTTATTTTTTCTTCATCCAATGAAAAAAAGAAGAAGCAAATTGTGTAAAGCAGCCTAGAAAGCACAATTCTTTTTTTAACAAATTAAAAGGGTCTCCAAATCGTCAACAGAAGTAATGCCAAAGAGGTCAAAATTTAAGTGTAGATAATCCAAAGAAAAGCTTGAAAATAGACAAGGTATTAGAAATAAGCATAATTTAATGAAGGGGAACTTATAGATAGGTTTGCCACCTCATCGCCCCACTTGACATGGAAAATGTGACTTTTGAGAAAAAAGTTGAGATATTCATTAGAAAAGAAAGAGAGGGAGTACACAATGAAAAAAAACAATAAGTTTTTTTAACTTAATGTTAAAAGTGGGATGAATGAGCTTTTAAACAAAAGACAAAATTTTAGATATACCTATAATATCTTATGTCCCAAAGCGTATGCTATAATTTGTATGATAATATAAAAATGTACTTGTACAACAACTTTTCTTACATATCAAAATTAAAAGATAAAAGGTATGCAGATATAAATTTTTAGATATATAATTGCAATGGTGCTAAAAGATAAAAGGTGTAGATATATAATTGTAACGGTGATAAAAGAAAATGTTTAAATGTAATTATATGTTAATAAATTGTATAGTTTTGTGTAAAGTTGAATTTATTTATTTATTTATTTATTTTCAATATATTCTTATATAATTGATTATAATTTATCTATATTTATAGATATCTTTATATATATGATATGTATTTTGTCTATTATCACTTCTATGTGTATACATTTATTTTCCATATTGATATTAGTATTTTCTTGTCTTGGGTCAATCATATGGTGTAGGATTGTTCTAGTAAATGATTTTTTCACATTGCATTGAATTGTCCCTTAATTTAAATTTTTAAAATTTGTCAACTCACCTATTTTATTCCTACCACAAGTTGACTTGGTACACGTTATGCATGCTTATTACTATGTAGTAGTACTTAAAGAAATTCATTTGAACATTATTCAAACCTTGGAATTATCTGGTAATCATTCATTTTCCTAAAGCATGCAAGGAACACTTCAATTGGAGCACTAAAAGGATCTATCTACATCAAAATTCACATCTTAAGAAATTTGCACACTTGCTTGCTTTTTGCTAACAATTACCAAGATCATAAAGCAAACTAGTTCTTAATAGTCATAGACTAGTCTAAATTGGAAAGTAGAAGGATTGATTAAATCATATTCATAGGTTGTACGATAAATCTACACTCATAGAAGTGAACCAAATCCATGAATTTGACTTAGAGATGATTACAATTTTACGAAAGGTTCAAGATATAGGTTGTCTAGATTACCTAGTATTTTATACCAAAACACTAGATTCTAATGCTTCATCAAAGTTTTCTCCACCATTTCTCTAGAGCTAAGTACTTTAACCATCACATTTACTTTCACAAAATAATATGTGATTGTTCAATTAACATTATTAAATCATCCACCACTTTGTTGTTACTCTATCGACAGTGCTGGAAGAGGAGGTCGACAAGAAGGTTGTCGAGGCTGAATCCAACAACAATTGGGTTGGGGATGATGTGCTAAAACTTCTCATGGAGGAATGAGAGGGAATAGCTAGGTGATGGGAGATGTGTGGTTTTGTTGTCGGGTGGGTTGTCTTTTTGTTGTTATTTTGTTGTCTTTGTTTTGGATATTATGTTGTTACTAGTTTTTGTTTTTTGATATGAAATTTGGCCCTTGGGGCCCCTCGTGTTAAGGGTACCGCACTGCTGTAAATGTGACTTATATTATCAAAAAACATTATTAACCAAATAATTAATCAATCTAGATTTTTTTAATGCTAATGTGTATTGATTTAATTTAATTAACCTACATTGACATTCAAAAAATGTTATTTTCCTTTACATTAATATCTTCATGTCACAAAACTTATTGTAAAATCAAAATACCTTTTAATGTAAATATAGGCTAATTAAGCAAGTTTAAACAATAAAGGCACAATTCATTTAGATTAATTAACAAGTAGTAGTGGGCACTTGAATAATTGCAATAAATGAATACTTGGAAAGTAAATGAAGAGGGTTAGGCATGTAACTCTTAAATTGGTGATGATATATGGATGTTGAAGACTATATAAATAATTCACTAGAAAATAGAAAATCAATGTCTATGATGCATTAACTTGCTTGAACTCTATGCAAACCTAGAAACTTATATGGGTTGATCCAGTGCTTCAAGATTAATATTATGTAGTGTAGAACTAATATTTTCTATGCATTTTTATTTGTGTAAATGTAGACTTTTACTACTTGGCGGACTATAAAACTCCTAATGTTTGTTGGTACATAAGGATTGACAATATTTAAAAATTCCTTGTCGAGATCATCAAATCACAAGGGTAATATTCTCTTGGGTCGAACCCCTTAATGAAACTACCTTTATAATCATTAATGAATATCAAAGATAACACTCTCACACATGAAGATAACCTAGATGATTTTTTATGTAGATTCTAGCTTATTTTATTGCTCCAAATATAAATGTTTGCATGGATGCTCCTTGTAATTGCATAAGATGGTCAAATGAATCTAGGGTGTTTTGAAATATTCTAATGAGTTTCTTTAAATACCAAGACATAATGAATATTGGAAAAAAATGTATCAAGTCAACTCCCAATGGACAATAGTAAATGGTGAGAGTTGATAAAATCGAATTTTAAAATTTGAAATTAGGTTAGATTCATGTCATGTAGGATCACTCCCACCTATCAAAGGTTTGACCTATGATATGGAATGTATGATCTAGGAGCAAGAATTGGGTGCATGGAAATAGGGATTAATGACAAGGAGAATACATGAAAATATGTCAAATAATGGAAATAAATATCAAACATATGGAAATGCATTAAGGTGAATAAATGAAGATGGATAAAGATTAAGAAAGGTGTCAAACTTAGCATAAATGTGTCACATGTTATATAACTATATTATTGTGTTCCCTCAAAATGAACCCAAAAATAAATAGGAATTGGTATGGCTATAAGAATTCAACCATTATATATATCTCCCCACTTTGGTAATTTATTTTACTTGTAATTTGAAGGTCCTAGGAGAAAGGATTATATTTTTCCAATGAACAAGACACCTAAAAACTTGTGCCAACTTACCTAGGTGGGAGGTAGCGACTTCCAAAAGATATACTACGAAAAAATCAAATTTACTTTAGAAATTGTGCTACCACTTCTTTTATATATGTTTGGATCTTAAGGGACTTTGTTGCAACTCAAGAAGGATTGCTTCAAAATATTCATCAAGGATAAATCTATAGTCCCTTGAGAATTGTGTTTGGCACAAAAATTGACTTCAAGTTATAAGATCAAATCTAAGTCTTAGGATCAAATTAATATTGGTCATTGATGTAATGTCTATTAAGTTAGTATTGTGAAGTCCATTTATAGAAAATGACAGCTAAAAAAATTGTAAAATAGATTAAAAATTATTGGGAAAATATTGGAAAATTGATTGGAATCTTGAACTTGAAAGAAATAAAGCATCTATTTTTCTGAATTTTTTCTACTTTTTCCTATTTTTTCAAATACTAAGTGTATTTTATTTTATTTTCATGCACCTAGTTAATGCATATTGATGATTTTGTAATGTGTTTCATATCACTATAATATTTATTATTATTAAACCTCAACATTTACAAAATAACTGAGAGTTGTTCTTTAATCCATGTCAAGGATTATGTAGTTGTTATAGCAACTTACGTTGTTGATTTCCTTTGTAGATTTAACCTTCTTCGATACTAGTTTCTAATTTTTGCGGAAAAATTAAGAAAGGCTTATTTTCTAAATTTCTTTATTTATTGGTGATGGTGAATGGATAAGTAAACTTATATTTTTAATTATTTTCTCTCCCAAATCCTTAATTTTGCATTTTTTTATTATATTAGTACTTTAGTATTTTTTTAGACTGTAGGAATCAGGTAGCATCCCTATAAATTGTAATGCACTGGTAAAAAATTTCCACATGATCAATGATGTTGGCGTGACATGCTCTTCAATACCATGTGGATGAGGGGAGCCTAGAACTCGTGACCTCTTGCCTGCAACATAAAACTTCATCAATCTAGCAAAGATGGATGATAGAGTCAGAATATCCTATAACGAGTCAAACATACACTTCTTCGAAGTGAAGTGATGTAATTGAATAGGAGAAGGATGAGAAACTCGAGAGTCATTATCAACCTTGGGAAGAGGGACAATGAAAAACCTTGGGAAGGAGGCATTTTTTGCATCAAAATAATGGTATAGGCCAAAGTGGAACAAGATGCAAAAGACCATTGTTTTAAATTAGGTTGTTCTCCAACTTATGCTTAAGTGGAGGATGTGGGATCCTCACAAAAAAAGAAAAAGAGAGAGAAGGAGAAGGAGACACAAAAGACACAACCTTTGTATAAGGAATATCAACATGCTTGGGGAAAGGAGGAAGATCTAGTAAAGAAGTGATCAAAGGTGGCTCCATAGAAGGAGCAATTAACACTTGCACCTACTTTGGGTGAGGCTCATCAAGATCTGCTAAAGAATCTAGAAACAAAACAAAGATGATGGGAATAGGAGCATGAATAGAAACACAAACAAGAGCAGGAGCATAAATGGAAGCAGCAGGGGAAGCAAAAGTAGAAAGAGCAGGTGCATCCTCGGTATTTTGTGAAGCTTCATGCTCCCTAGCCAAGGTCCATAGATGATGCTTACGATCACGTGCAAGCCAGTTACACTGGCTATAGGCACCAGGGGTTGTAGCTTGAGAAGACTCCATGGGATCATATTCCACTAGGAGAGTAGCCTCCACAAACATTGCTGATGAAAGAGCAGGCTCCTAATGAGGGACATGAGGAGGGATAGAAATAGGGAGAGAGACAAGGGTCTTAATGGTAGGCCCCTTTCCTTTATTTTCTTAGAGGCAGGTGGAGGAATAGGGGGAGGCCACAGAGGTTGAGATGCAGGAACAACTCCACGAGAATGCTTCCCCTTACATTATAAGGTGGGTCAAGGGACTATGGACAAAACTAGGAGTTGGAAGACTTGCGATTTGGAATTTCACAACATGGGAAACTTTCCCTTTCCTATGGTAGGCATAGTAGAAGGAACAAACGACACCAACGAAGGTTGGGAAGTAATAAAAGAATATGAAGAGGAAGGATAAGCCATATGGGCAAGAACTTTCTTGTCCTTATCCTTCGAAGGGGCAAAGGATGAAGCACGTTGTCATACATGCATAGAAGCCTTTAGAGATATAGCATGGGAAAAAGGTGGGAAAACACCATTAGAAACTGAACCTCCAGTCATATCTAAAGTAACCCAAGTAGCTTGACTCTCCTTTAAGGATGTTCTCCAAGCGTAATGCTGTCATTGGTTTTTGTTCCAATGTTTAGTAGGGAAAAGATTGATCTGAGTTAATTTACTAATTAGTCTAGATTCATTTTTCCACTTAAAAAAGTATTGCATTCTTCATCTCCCATTTTTCAATTTCTTGCATTTGCGAAATAATTTATGCTACAAAAAAATGGGTTTAAAACATGGCAGTATAGCTTAGACTTATAGGATTCTCTCTATTGAGTGGTATCTGAAGGGGGGATTTCAAGGAGCTTCCTAGATTAAAAAAAAAATAGGCCTTATCATTGAGTCCAAAAAGTGTCAAAAACTATAAATCTATATAAAATTTGATAGGGTTTGGAGTCTACAAAAATTTCATCATTGAAAATTTGTATGATTTATAAATAATTTGTATATTTGTATAGATTCTATACTTTTGTCCATATTTTTACTATACATCTCTACAATCACCATAAGATCTATGCAACTATTGCAGGTTAGTAGAGATTCATAGAATCTTCATAGGTATATTTACCTATACAAGCTCTTGCAACATATATCAATAAATGTATGGTTTGTCTACATCATCCATTAGTGTTGTAGTTATGGTATAGTTAATTTTATTTTAATTTTTTTTATTAAAGCAATTGGTAAGGAGTTGTAGCTCCTAATCAACCTTAGACCATAGGGACTTGGACTTGGTGGGTTGCATGGCCATTGCATGCCTCTCATTGCTCATTTGTAGACACACTCTATTGAAATCTACCTATTTTCCATTGTAGCCTCCACATAGCATAAGTAGTGCAACTTAGATTTATTGTATGTTCCACTCAAGTTGGGAGTTTCATCATCTACCACCTACATAATGGCTAGTTCTATTTCATTTTCCCAAATGAGCTATTTTTCAAAAATAATAACATACTAGTTTTTCACATTCTTAGAGGTGTTAAAAATTTAGTTCTATATACTTTGTAACCATATAGGTTTTGATATAAAAAATTACAAATTATTTTTAAAATTAAGGTTAAAGTTGTTTGTTGTTCCAATATTTGACATGCCAAACTTTTTCCTTGGATCTCCATTCTCTTGAAAATAGATAAGCATTGGAAAGTTGTTTGTAGAGAACTACATAGCCACCTATATGATTTTTCTATATTTTGCATTAGGTACATTTTACTCTTAGACTATTTATAAAATATGAAACTGAATTTTCAACTACAAAGGTTACATTTTCACATGTTGATCTCTAATTTGATATTTGAGGAGACTACCATGGTTTTTATATTTTCTTTCCAAGTAATCCTTATTCACATTAATTATGAGTCATGGTGAAAGGGAATATTGACACATCTCAAGTAGCTTGATCTTTTGTCTCACCTTTATGAACTCATCCTTAAAGTAGCTAGGTACACACTACACAAAGCTAGCATAAAAAAATGGATTGGTCATGTCCTAAAAAAATTGATTATAGTTTTGATTTTGACATTTTATGTGACATTTTTTACATCAATTATATTCACACTCTATGGACAATACTTTGGAAATTGTATAGAGACATGTTCTCCATTTTTTAGTGATCCCACTATGGACAACCTCATACCCATTGACGATGCATATAATATATCTTTTGATGATATTTCTTTATAGAATTTTACATGTATAGAAGGTATTGAACATTTTGATGACATAAAGACTTCTCCTACCTTTCCTTCTCCTATATCAAAGACAATTAATTATTCAACTTGTATGAGTCACCATCTTGAGGTTGAGGACATGTGAATTATTATTTTGAGGATATGTCATATCCTCCTCTTTCTTCTTCAAATTCAAAGCATCAAATTCTTCATCATATTTTTGATTTAGATTCTCAAGATGATCACTTGAAAAGTATTGCAACTTTGTTTTGTGAGTATCACATTGAAAATTTGGGAGACATACTTAAGGACATTCAACCCCTCTTTAATAACAACCATTACATCATTGGTGTTCCATCTACCTTGTGTTTGGATCTTATATTTTATTGTTCTACACATAATTTTGGATTGCTTCTACCTTCGTGTATTGAGGCATATTGTAATATTCACATTGGAACACTTGAACAAAGTTTAGAGATAGAACAAATCATGAGACTTCCTACCTTTCATTTCCTCTTGGATTTTGAATCACTTCATCATTTAGCATAAAATATTGCAACTTTGTTTTGTGAGGTATCATATTGAAAATTTGGGAGAACTTAAGGACATTCAACCCCTCTTTAATAACAACCATTACATGATTGGTGTTCCATCTACCTTGTGTTGGGATCTTATATTTTATTGTTCTACACATAATTTTGGATTGCTTCTACCTTAGTGTATTGAGGCATATTGTAATATTCACATTGGGACACTTGAACAAAGTTTAGAGATAGAACAAATCATGAGACTTCCTACCTTGCATTTCCTCTTGGATTTTGAATCACTTCATCATTTAGCATAAAAGTATTGCAACTTTGTTTTGTGAGTATCACATTGAAAATTTGGGAGACATACTTAAGGACATTCAACCCCTCTTTAATAACAACCATTACATCATTGGTGTTCCATCTACCTTGTGTTTGGATCTTATATTTTATTGTTCTACACATAATTTTGGATTGCTTCTACCTTCGTGTATTGAGGCATATTGTAATATTCACATTGGAACACTTGAACAAAGTTTAGAGATAGAACAAATCATGAGACTTCCTACCTTTCATTTCCTCTTGGATTTTGAATCACTTCATCATTTAGCATTTAATGTCATTTTCCAAAAATGGATCTTCCTTAGTATTCATGAACAAGAATCTTCCTTTGGCACATGAGCTACTACATTGTTAAGGGGGGTATTTCTCTCTCTCTCTCTCTCTCTCTCTCTCTCTCCTATGGAGGGAATTCATTGTATATTTTTTATGCATTTTGTTGTTTGTGATTCATGTTTAATCCCATCCATCCCTTTTACATGTTTGTTTATTTTCTCTTTTAGGGAGGAGCTTTTTTCTATTACTTTTTCTACTTTTCTCCAATTCATGAGAGATCCTTGTAAATGGGTACCTAACATGGCCTTGTATTTAAGATACAAATGTTTACATCATCGCATCTTGTATATTACCCCCTAGTTGCACTTAAGGGGGGATGTTAGTGTAAAAAGAGTTTTGGACCTAACCAAATCCTAATTAGAACCTACTCACAAATCATAGGTTAATTTCATGTAGGGAATCTTATTGTGCCTTAGGCTATATTTATATTTTTGTCTCATTGCATATGATTACAACACGTGTCTTTATCCTATTGTATGCTCCTATCTTACCTTTTCTTTATAAGGAAACTACATATTTTATTCACAAGATGGAATTAAAGGGGGTTATTTATACTTTTGTACTTCATTTCTTTAATTATCCATCTCTTTTTTCTAATTTTTTTCATATGTGAAAGAATTGATGCTACAAAAAATCTTAGGTAATTGTTGGCTTTTATAACACCTAGAGACCTAGATTTTTTTTGGGAAAATGTGTCTCAACCTTGCAATTATATAAGGTATTGTTGATACATAAGGTACTGTTCATCCGACGACGACGGGGGAGTGTGGGGGGTCCCCCCCGCAAAAGCTAAATTTTATTTATATTTTATTATTGTAAATATGGAACGTTCATCATTATGGCTTATATTTGATGGTCGATATTTTATTAGCTTGACTTTCCCTAGAAGGAAACCCTATTTTATGAGGGTGTTGTATTATGGTTGTGTATTGTGATGTATTCTGAGAGTCTAATAGCGGTTGTGTTACCTTTGGATCTCTGAGTGGTGATACTCTTGTAAGAAGCTTGCTTTGCAAGTATATTGTAATCTTTGCTATTTTTGAGAGTCTAATAGCCGTCGTGCTATCTCTTGATCTCTGGTGGTGATACTCCTGTGAGAAGCTTGCTCTACAATTATATTGTAACCTTTGTGATTTTTGAATAATATATTGGGTGGCTTTTAGAGTGTGGGGTTTTTCTCCTGAAAGGGTTTTTCCCCATGTAAATCACTGTGTTGTGGTATGCATGATATTTATGGTTATTTCTATTTAAGTTTCTATAATTTTTAAAGATCTGTAAAATTTTTGCATTATTCTCCTCCCTAGATTAGTGTAGGAAGTTGTTTCGCTACCTTAGCTTCCTTACAAAAAATGGTCTTTAAGCACAAAGTTCCCATACTAGTCTATAAACATCCTACATAATAAAAAATAACTTCAACCATGACAAGAAATGGGGAATGAAACCTCAAAACAAGTGAAACCTATACAAATTTGAGCATATCTTTCTTGTTTAACATATTCAAAATCGATTCAAATTGTTATATTGACTAACAATATTTCATTTTGTATGTGCAAACAAGGTATTTTGCCTAACTAGTTCACCTAATAGGTCTTTTTAACATGTTAAGTTTACTTATGGGTCTAGGAATATTTGTAGAAGCTTTGGTTGTCATGTGATCTTATATTACTTATCTTGTCATTTAATTTTTTGCATCTCATGTCATAAGATTAAGACACTTGTCATGATCTTGTCTAATCCTATTTTTCACCTTGCCTATAGAAGCAAGACTTTATTATAGATTTGTATCATAGCGTATTAGTCCATTATTGATAATTGTGTCATTATTACATCCATAATCAAGAAATATATTCTCTTTCCATACTCTCTTTAAGAAGATTATCTTTCATTTTACAAGCTATCCTGGGTATAAGAGTTAAGTATTAGCTCCTATATGGTATTATATCTTCAAATATGCAAACCCCTTTTCATATCTAAGGGTGATTTGGGCATGAGATTTTTTTTGGGATCATTTTGGGGTGAAATAAACCTCGCCATTGAGTCCATAAGGCCCCAAACCCCTATTTTTATATAAAACACTTCATATTTTGGTGACAAAAAAATTTGGTCATTTTTGCAAGGTTTGAATTAGGCTGCCAAAAAAAAGTTCTTACGATGTCATATGGTCTACAAATGTTGGTAGGAACAGTAGATCGATAGAAAATCAAAATATTTCATAGGTATATTGTTCTACACAACGTTTTCATTATGCCTATGCCATCTTGGTACAATGCCCTTTTTTGGATTTTTATTTTAAAATGTTTTTTGTCATGTTTAAATTTGATGGTCGAAAGATCATCACCAATGTGTAGTCTCGCCACTATCGCTTGACAACAACACGATAAGACCACCTCTCTAACACCTAGTTTTTTAGAAATTGGTCACATCAACAACCATTAATTGGCTTAGGTGGCCTATTGATGGCCCTTAAAGCCCTAATTTGGATTTTTTTTCAAATCGCTACAAATTTTGATCCAAGAGTCAATTTTTTGCAAACGACATATTATATTGGAAAGTTGGTTTCATGCCATTTCTAGTGGTGCAAGTCTGATTATTAGTTTTTTTGCTACTGCATTTTATTTATGTTTGAAGTTAGAGCTCCCATTTGAAAATCAAAGCTCATAATCTTTTACCAAGTTATTCAATTTTCATGATTTTTGTAGTGTTGAAAAGGTATTGAGGAGCTATTATAATCTATCCATGTAATTTTTAGATTCAACCTTAGGTACATGTTATTCAATATTTTCAATATCACATTTTGACTAATTATCTGGACATATAAAAACTTAGATAAGTTTTGTCTTTTTTTGGGGGGCTTGATTTTTAGTATTGATCAGATTTGAGACTTTCTAACTACTATTGAAACTTGGTTTCTTTGTTAATTTGGAGTTCTTATCATTTGAGGATTGAATCATGTATCATAGTTGTACATGCACATAGTGTGGGAGCAATCAACATGGGAATGAATTATGTTCTCATGTCTCACATAATTTCATCCAACTCTTGTTTGAGTTCTCATCGTATCCATTATCTTATGTTACATCCAAATATAGAGATTCTCCTTCTCCACCTTCAAATACAGTTGATGGTCCTTCACCTTCATTGGTTTCTTGTGCAAAATATTTGATTTAGGCTCCCATCATTCTTGTTCAACAGGACCATCATATTCTTTTGAATTTATCTTTATGGGATAAAAATTTGACAAGTATATCAAAGTTGTTTTGTGAATCTCATATTGTAGATTTGAAGGATACACTTGAAGGGTTATCTTTCCCCTTTCATGACAGTCATATTGCAACTATTGTGAAACCTTAATTATACTTGGATCTTTTTCATTATCTATTATCACTTGATCTTGGTTTTCCACCTTATTTATTGATTAGGTATGTACCTAATTTGATTACAACATCATCTTCCATGGTCATGGTGAAACTGTAAGGAAAGCTAAGGTGTGGAATCAACTCTCCTAACGTCAAAACCTCAAGGAAGAATGCAGAGATACTTTTAAATTTTCAATTACAGTCCAATTAAGGTACACTTGAAAGCAATAACAGAAACAGAGAAATAATCATACACATATGAACACCAGATTTACGTGGGAAAACCCTTACGGGAGAAAAACCCCACCACACCAAGAAAAACCCTTTGTATTCTGAGTAACAAAATTACACATATAGAATCTGAGAGCTTCACTCTCTCGATGTCAATTTACAATAGCATAATCATGAATAACCAACCAATACCAGAACATTCAAGATACAATGCTCTCGAGAATAAAATTCCTCTTGATCATACATCGAGCTATTCATCCAACTGTTCATGCAACAATTGAATCGAACAACATCTGCA
>VDFB02075321.1:450907430-450930133 GCA_007258455.2 Sequoia sempervirens
CTTCTTTCCAATACGTATCAGACAACTTAGCTTCATCTAGCATGGTTCTAGCCATTTCTTTTACAGTTCTATTTTTACGTTCAACTACCCCATTTTGTTGAGGTGTTTTAGTTGCAGCATACTGCCTTTTAATACTGTGTTGTTCACAGTAATCAATAAACTCTTGAGAGGTGAACTCACCTCCTTTGTTTGATCGAAGGCATTTGAGTTTCATATCAGATTCCTTTTCAACCATTTTACGAAAGATTTTGAACCTTTCAAAGGCTTCTGATTTGTGCTTAAGAAATGTGACCCAAACCATTCTAGTATAATCATCTACAAAAAGCATAAAGTATTTTTCACCATTAACAAACCTTGTTCTAGTTGGTCCACATAAATCAGTATGCACAAGCTGTAAAGGTTTTGAGGAAGAATGTTCTTTTGTCTTGAAGCTAATTTTAGTTTTTTTACCACTTAAGCATTCTTTGCACACATAATTTTCTGGCTTGTTAAGAATTGGTAAACCTCTAACATTCTGATTCTTACTAATTCTAACCAGATTTTCAAAGTTTATGTGTCCTAATCTTTTATGCCATAACCAGCTCTCTTCAATTTGGCCCATTAGACACATACCTTGAATATTGTCATTGCAAGATGAGTCAAGGAGATTGTACACATTTCCTTTTTCCCTCCTTCCAGCTGCAACAGCCTTTCCAAGCTTGTTCTTAATCTCACATCCCTGCGAAGTGAAAAGAACATGATAACCACTATCACATATTTGACTAACACTTAGAATATTGTGCTTGAGACCTTCCACATAGTACACATTATAGATAGGAGTGTCTTCATTTAGAAGAAGTGAACCTCTACCTTTAATTTTAATACCAGAATTATCACCAAACTTGACATATCCACCTACATAATCTTCAAGTTTTATAAACTTGTCCTTATCGCCAGTCATATGGTTAGAACATCCACTTTCCAGGACCCATAAGTCCTTTTTCTTGGAATGAAAAGTAGTTTGAACCAACATAGTTTGCTCAAAGTTGTTGATAGCCTTAGGTTTCCAAACCTTTTTAATTTTCTGTTGTTTCAATTGCAAATTAGTTCTACACTGTTTGATAGAATGTCCCAAAGTATTGCATTTAAAACATCTGGTCTATCTAACAAAACCATAGTGTTTCCTAAGACCAAACCTGGGTAGTCTAGAATTCATAAGCCTACAAGTGCTCACCTTATGACCAAATTTGTTGCAGAAAAAGCAATAACCATAGAAAAAAGAATTGACATTGTATGAAGGTCTATTACCTCTAAAAAACTTAGCATGATCCTTACCAGATTCTGAGTGATTTGAACCTGAATTTTTGACTTCAGAAGAGGGGTTTTGTTTTTCTTTGTCAGTTGAGCATTCACCCTTTTCAAAACCAACACCAGATTTATCTTTATACACCTTTTGTTTGCTGAGCATCTCATTCAGTTTTAGAGTGCTTTCATATTTTTCAATTTCCTTCCTAAGAAGGACTACTTCTTGTTCCAGTTTTTGAATTTCATGATCTTTGTAGCTTACAGTCTCTCTAAGATAGACTTCAGCTCTTTTAGCTTCTTCAAGCTAAGTTTTCAGAGAGATCAATTCTTGATCTGGTTTATGTTCTTGAGTAAGAACTTGTTTATTGAGTTTTCTAACCTCTTGAAGAGCACATTTTAGCTCACTTTCAAGATCTACTTCACCTTCTTCAGTGTGAATGGTGTTAGAATCATTTTGCTGAGTAAATTCAGCCATGAACAAAGTTTCAACTTCATCAGCTGATGAGTCTTCAGACTCAATATTAGATTCATCCTTACTAAATAGACTTTTCTTCTTTTTAAAATTGAAGTTTCGTTTAGGTTTGAAAGCCTTCTTCTTAGGCTGTATTTTAGTTGTCTCGTTGTCATAGCTTTGATCATCATAGGGACACTTTGCAGCAAAGTGACCTATTTTTCCACAGTTAAAACATTTAAAGGGAAGTTTTCCCTTATATTTTCCTGATCCCTTTTTAAATCTTCTAACAAAATGAGATTCTTTAGAATCAGACAACTCTGATTCACTGACATCGAATTTTTCTTTCTTTTCAGAGTTAAAGGCGGTTTCTTTTCCTGTTGAATTGTTTTTGCTAGTTCTCATTTCATAGGTAGTAAGTATTCCTTGCAAGTTGTCTAAGGTAAGCTAATCAAAGTGTTTCTTTTCTTCTAGGGTTGAAACCTTAGATTCAAATTTAGATGGTAAGGACCTAACAACTTTTGTGACCACATCAAATTCATTAACCTCTTGACCTAGACCTTTCATTCCATTGACAACTTCATCAAATCTTAGGAAATATTCAACCACTTTCTCATCATCCTTCATTTTCAACAAACATCAACATCAAAGAGACAAGAAAACTTCCATTCTTATTCTCCATAACTTACATAATTTGTTCCATCAAATAATGGAGCTCCTAAGTATAGAGGCACTTCTTGAGAATGTGCCATTAAAAAAACTCCAAGAGCAAGATCAATCCAGGTAGTGGCAATCGGAGGACCCTATGTATACCAATTGTTGAGTTAAAAATGACAGCGAGAGGGGTGAATCGGTGTCTTAACTAAGAATGACCAATTTTCAAAACCTTCAAAACATATCACGGATGTGTTCTCAATATTACTGATTGAAATGCATTCATGAGTTGGATGCAATCGTTTATAAACATAATTGAAAAGTAATAACTCAAAAGTGAATAGAAACAACAACAGCATAGTAAAACAGAAAGAACATAGAAGAAAAAAAGAGGCACAATATTTTTCCGAGTGGAAAACCCTCCTGGGGTATAAAAACCACTCCCTAAAATGCCTTCCTGGCTTAATCTTATAATCAATTGTTCACAATGCCTTATAGGCTAATTTTTGAGCACCCACTCAAGGAGCACCAACCCCTCATTTAGAGATATCTATCTCAAGGAGTACCAACCCCTCAAATTATGTTTTGTACAATAATAATGATTCAAAAGGTTTCTCTGTTTTCAGTTAAGCACATATCTCTCTTGTTTTCTCATCTACAGAATACCTTAAAGATTCAATAACTGAATCCCTAAAATACCTCATAGAGAAGAAACTCACAATGTCTGCATCTTATTATACATATTTTATTGTAGAGTTTTATCCATATATTTTTATACAGCCAAGGAATGATAATCTCATAATTACATCAACATTCGAACAGAAAACTAAGTTTTTTGCTTCTATATATACATCTTAATTTACATGCCAGATAGGTAACTGTCTTCAGGAGTAACGACAAAACAGCCAACCCAACTAAGAGTTGTTCTTAACAAATCTGAAACATGTGAGATCATTTCTCTACATAAAACGTACAACTGCCCACCACAAAAAATCATAACATCTAATGTATGAAAGACAATACTTAGTCAGGGCATCATTAGTCATAGAGATGCAGAGAGCAGTTAAAGAAAATGGTGATTATAAACTAATATGCACATTATGAAATGCATAAATAAAAATACCAAATAGATCTGTATCTCCCATGGCTCCATTATCCACTATCGAGCTTCCAGTCAGAAATGCACCAAATATACCTTCCATAAACCTCTGTAAGAACCGTTACAGTCAGTAACAACAGAAACGTAAACACTCATGATGGCAGCCAGGCTAGGGTTTGATACCCAGCCAAAAAGAATAAGCTCAAAAAATTTTCCCTAAACCTTTTTATTTCCATCGATGACACATTATGCCGAAGGAAACTTTAACGTTTCCAAACATTCAATTCGCTTTCGCTATGATTGATCAGATTTGGAGAGAAGAAATGTCGAATACAACATGCTACACTAAAGGACTTCCTTAGTATATTATTTTTTCGCTAAGACATGAGGAAACTTCTTACCGAGATGCCCTTTAGTTTCATTCACTATCGCTATAACAAAACGATATCAGAGAGACCTCTCGTAGAAAAACTTGAGTCATACCAAAAAAACTTCATTCACTTGGAGTCGCTGAGACAATCCAGATCTTACGCCAACGAAGTCCCTTTATGTTCCATCGGCGAGACCGAAGGTCACTCGCCGAGACCTCTCGTCAAAAACCCTAGCTCTTATCGAAGAGACTACCTTTATGTTTTCGGTCGGTGTAACAAATCAAATTTTCCAAGACCTATTTCGAAACCGCTCAGCTCTTGCCAATGAAACTCCATAAGCACTAGTCGGTGAGACATAATCGTTTTCGTTAAGACCTTTCACCGAAGCCTTAGACTCTTGTCGATAAACTTCCACATGCACTAGTCAGTGAGACCAAGTGAAATCACCAAGACCTCAGCCCGATACCCCTCAGTTTGGCCGAAGTTCTCTCAAAGAGCAGTTCAGTGAGACTCCTCCCAAAAAATAGATAAAACCTTTTGAGCACAAGTCGGTAAGACAAGAAAGACTCGCTATGACATTACCCCAAGGACGATTTCCTTTGCTGATATGCTCATTCTGAAGCGAGTCGGGGAGACATAAGGAAATCGATAAGACCTTATTTCGATGGTATAACATATGTCAATAGAGAACACATTTTGTCACCACAACAAAAGAGAAGTCTTGCCGATAGCATCCTGTAAGATAAATGCAATCGCCATGACATCTAAAATGTCTTGCTGATAGGCAACTCAGACATTTCAAAGTGGATTGGGGAGACCCTTCCATACTCATGCCAATATGTGTAAGCCCGAATGAGAAACAACCAACACCTATGATATGCAAAAAGAACCATCCTGACAAAGAAACCATCTTCCAAACTCTATCAGTCAAAGAGATAGCATTCATAACTTGAACCAGAATTTTCATCACCATGAAATTAAAGCATAACAAATAACTTTCTGTAATATCCAAGAGACATCAAAGAAGTGCCATTATAAATCATAAGGATCAAAGATTTTGTCATCAAGGACAAACCATAAACACAACTGAGATCCAATAGCTTTTGCCTTTTCCTTCTTGGTTGCCTTAGATAAAACTTCTCTCTTGGAAGTTTCTGCACCTCCCATTCTCATTTCATAGGTTGTGAATATTCCATGCAACTCATTATCAATGATTTTATCCAAATCTCATGCTTCCTCTATTGCAAAATTTTTAGAATCATATCTAGAAGGCAGGGATCTTAGTACCTTTTTGATAATTACAGATTATTTCACTTCTTCTCCTAGGCCTCAAATTGCATTAACTATTTCATCTACCCTGAGAAGGTAGTCTACAATTTTCTCTTCATCACTCATCTTAAGGCTTTCAAACTTACCTTTGTATATTTATATATGAACCATGGATTTTTGGGTGTAAGGTGCTATGACTCTTTTGCTCTATTGGGTTTTTTCACCTAAAGGGGAGAGATAGACCCCACACAAAATCTAGGTGGTTCACTCAAACTAATTCACAAACAATGAAAATATGACTAAATGCAATGATCTAAATAAAACAAACTAATAAAATGGATTGATTATTTATGCAAAATCTAAGAAATATGAAGTGTTTGAAAACATAGTGTGATATACAGAAATGAACTAGAAACATAAACAAATGAAAACATAACTTAATGAAATTGAATGGAGTGCACCTGGAGGTAGAATGTCAATGATGGAAGGTTATGGAATGTTTCATAAATTATTTTTGATGACCACTAGGCCTCATTCGCCACAGATGGCGAATTAGTCCTACTTCTGGTAAATTCTGTTGAAACAGGTTTTGGGACACTGAGAACTGAAAACCTCAAAAAACACTTTCTCCAGCCTGGAAATGGGACTCATTCACCACTAATGGTGAATCGGTCCACCTACAAAAATCTACAAATTTTGAAGTCAACTTTGTGGGTCCAAATCTATACTTGTCTTCTTATTGGATGGACAGATTCAAATATGTAGAAAGTGGGTTGAATGATATCTCCAAGCTTGAATTAGGTCTTTGTTGACTTGTTGACCACTTTTCAACACCTATCTCTTTGAAAAATCTTCCTACAAGACCTACAAACACACATGCAAAGAGGGGGAAAATGGCTAAGGGTTAGAGTATAGGGGTTTGTCGTGGTCAAACCCCACTTTGGTAATCAAACCCTATGAAATGAAATGAAATAAGAAAGGAATGATAAAAAAATAACATGCAAGTGTCATGAACTCACCAAACCCTTGTTGTTGAAGTCTAAAGATATGTCAATGGTTGCTCCAAGATGCTTGATAATTGCTTGATTAAATGATGAAAAATGCTTGAATGCTATGATTCTTTTGATGAGTGAATGTTTGAATGAGTTGATGAGATGATAAAATGAGGGAAAAACATATATTTATACACACTTATGCCCTAATTTCCCAAAAATACAACATCACAGGCCGACCTAAGGTCTTAATGAATAAAAACCCAAAAGAAATTTGAAATTATTTTGAATTTTGTGCCAAGAGGGACTCATTCGCCACCAATGGCAAATGAGTCCCACTCAAGGCATGCAAGTGGGTGTCAGGGGTTAAGTTGTATTTAATGATGTTTGTTGGGTTTATATTCAAAAACACACTTAATTAAGGCCTATAAGTGTACAAAGGGGCCAAATAAAGAAGAAGAAAGGTGTATTTAGTGGTGACAAGTCTAGAAAAGTGTGAAAGTTTGTTACAAGACTTTACAACACTTTAAAATAAGACTTGGTAAGGGATAAAAATGGAAAATTTAGATGAATTATAATAAGAAGAGTCTAGAAAAGTGTAGAAATGTGTTACAACACTCCACAACACCTTTACAAGACATCATAAAATCTTAATAATTTGAATATTCAAGGCCTAATGTGAATGTATAAGTCACAGTATAATATTAAATCTAAGCAAAATAGGCTAAGCATCATAGAAAAAAGACCTAAATGACCATGAAAATGTCCAAAGATCCATTTTTCTGTGGTACAATAGCTTGGCCTACTTTACCTTGTCATCACTTTCATATATGTTCAACTTACCCCAAATCTCACTAGCAGTATTACAATGCATTACTTTGACAAACTTAGAGTTAGTTAGTACACAAAGAATAACATTCTTTTCCCTTGCATTATTCCCATGTGCTTTCTTATTAGCCTTCTACCACCTTCCACTTCATATGCAAACCATCACTCTAATATCTGAAAGCCCAAAGAATCCTTTGAGATATAGGTTGTCAAGGTTCATTCTTACAACTTACCACTTACTTACCTTTTGACAAGGCATAAGCCATCCTTTCAACTTGCGATCCCTGAAACCATTTTAGGTATCGACATTCGAGTTTCCTTCATACTACTTCCTTCACTTTTTGATAAGTCATAAGACTTATCACCGACCTCTGAAGCCCAGCAAGGTAAGGCATAAAGCAACTTGTTGAAGCCTAATGTCTGACACTTTTCAAAATTCCCACATTCTATCTTATTTTCCTTTGTGCATTCGGTATGAGGTATGACTGAAGCCTGAAGTCCAACATCTTTTAGAATTTACTCATTATTTCTTCATTTATTTGAGGCATTTGGTATAAGGTATAACTGAAGCCTGAAGTTTGAAACCCGATCAGACTTAGCTTAAGCACTCTAACTCTTTTATTTCTTCTTGCAAGTGGTATAAGGTAAGCCCGGGGCTCGAGGCATTCTAAGATAGACCAATTGACGTCAATGACCATCATGACTGACCACAATCTCCCTTTTGGCATCCTTGTGATGCCCTTTTGACATCAATGATAACTTAATGCCAACAAGTTTTACATTATTTTTAAGTCTTAATCATATTTTATTTCCTACTTTCCTTATTGATTTATACAAGGAATCATATTTTCATAAATAAGAATTTAATATTTTTAAAGCACTTTTGAAGAATTAGACCCATTCGACTTGAACAAATTCATAATCTCATATATAATCTTCAATAATTGTTCAACTCAAAGTCACCCCTTTTAGAATCTTGAGGGGTTGGATTTTGTTGGTTTGGAATAAGGATGGGAGTGTGACCAAGTGGACCTTGAGGAAAACTAATAAGTATAGTTTCCTTCAAGTCCTAATTATCAATCTGTATGATATGATGATAATGAGATTAAATTTTTATAATAAAAATGTGGAAGCCAAAGTCACGAGGTAGTTAATCATGGTTAGAAACTCAAAAATTGTGCATCATTCCATGATTGAAATCCTACCACCCAAGATGGCCTACATTAATCCAAAAATGTAATGCAAAAATTTTGGGCAAAGGATTAGGACCACTAACATCAAGGTGTCTACAATCCAACCTAAAAATGATATCAAAAGGATAAATTTGATAAAAACCTTGATAGATCAAATATACTCAAGTATTGCTCCTATCCCAAGCATGATTTGCCACTTAATTATTTTTCCTTCATCTTTTTTGGCTACTTTTATGTTATTTAATGGAAAAAACCACATCTCTTCTAGAAGACCCTTGTGCCTCTATTACCTAAATCACTATAGTGGTAACCTTATACAGTGTCACTAGCTTTACCATCAATAAAACATGGGTGGATAACATGTGAGAATGAAGCCATGCTCTTGTGAAGAATTATATAAGAATGCTCTACTTTGGCATATTTGTGTAGAAGGCGAGTTAGCACCACTTATGGAGTGTCTGAGAGAGTATGAAAAAAATAGCTCAATCTAGTTTTCCAGTGCATGGAATATAGGGTACGTCAAGATGGGAGGGATATCCTTTGAAGTTAACAAAGAGGTGATAACATAAGCCACAAGCTTGTCACGTAATGGAAGAAGTTGAAGAAACATACAAAGGTGCAAGATATGGAGAATATGAACCTGTTTTTCAAAGAAGGTGAAACCCCTATTAAGTTGCATGTAGGATATGACTCTGACAAACTCCTTGACCCATGGGATAAGGTATGCCTTGTTCTAATGAAATATATCTCTCTTGAAGGTCATTTTAAATGCTACTAATTCTATCACCTCCCTCTTCTAAACGATTTTAGGAATAAGGTGTTGATTAGCTTTTCATTTTATTTGTCGTCCTCTCTTGAACAATATATGAAACATGCCAAAGACGTGTCTTCAAAAAACTTATAAAAACAACCTATTCCTCTACATTAGGGGCTCATCCTCAAATTGTACCATTTCCATCTTTCTTTATGTCCCCACAAGCCAATTAGGGCTTGATTGGTTGAAGAACCCTTTGATATTCTTTCTCCTTCCAAAATCTCTCTGATGATCTATTTAAGATCTAGGGCGATTGCTTACGGAATGCTTAACGTAAAATGACAACTTAATTCAATGCTTAAATGAACAAAATGAACATCATTCAAATGCTTAATCAACTTAGCATAATAAAGTGATAACTGAAGGAAAGAGAGAGAAGAGGTAGAAGATCAAACACAATTTGATAACGGAGTTCGCCAAAAGGCTAAGTCTCTGAGTCCCTCTCCAACGGAGTGACTGATCTAATTATGCTCCAAAAATCAGTTGCAATTGCACTAGGACCATTTCCTTCTAGCACTTTGGTAGCATGACAATAGTCCGACATACAAAAATGGCTCAAATATCTCCTTAGAATCCTTCTTTCGTATCACCTACCACCTGTTTCTCATTATCCCCTAAGAACTCACACTCCTCCTTTTATACATAAATTTGTCATAATGGGCTAAAACCTCCATAATTACAAAAAAACAACATAAACCCCCCATTAACAATTTGTACAATATCTCATTTGTCCTCTATGGCCTTTTAGTTAAGAGGTTGGAGTGGGTTTTTGGCCATATAGGCCCATTTGTTATGGCTTGGCGAATAAAAAATCAACAAAACAAAACAGACCCTTCACATATCTTAAGAAGCCTCAATGGTCTGTCAGCACTATTATATTATAGTAATGAGGGGGTCGGTGGTTCCAACCTCGTTGGATTCCCTTTTGTGTTTGTATGCACCGAACAATTTCAAAAAACAGACCCACATTATAGATAATTTGAACCGACATCGATGGCGCAACGGCTACCAGCTGGCCCACTATCGACGAGGTCATGGGTTCGAGCCCAATATAGACTTTTTAAATAAACTCACAGACTGGATGAAGGAGTGCATCGATGGGGCACCATGTGGCACCTCTTGATTGGGCCACGTGGCATCCTCTGACCCATTGATATACTTGACTCAGATGTCACAGCGCCCACTGACTGGAGTATAGATGCCACGAAGGATGCTACGTCACTAGTACAGATGGACATGTGTCAGCATACTATTAGTCTATATAGATGACTCAACTGCCATGTGTCATGCCTTGGTTGGTCCACTTCAAATTCCATACAGTATGGACTGCCACATCGATATGCTGACATCATGCTAATGTCACCAACCGTACCACCAAGTCAACTAAACTTTGACTGTCAATATCTTGGCCATATGATCTCATATTTCAATGAAATGAACATCGTCAGAATCATCTCAATGAGCCCTTCAATTTGGTGCCACTTCCGTCATTTTTTGAGATGGTCATTTTTTTCGCTTCTTGGATGACCCCTAGTACCAGTTTGATCCAGACTTTGACCGCCTATAACTTGGGTATACATATTCCGTTTGATCCCATTCAAGTTGCATTGGAATCAGGATTTTGTGCTCTTCCTTATGGTGTTGAATTCTGGAGCATTAGGGAAAATTAAAATTTCACTAAAAAATATCCCCCAAATCTGTCCTCCCCACTAGAGAGCTTTTGGACCTTTGAAAGCTTGATTAATTGGAAATTAAGTGAGGGTAAAGTTCCCTCACTTTACCAATATCCATCCATTTTTCCTTCCTTGGATGCATCCCCTTTAGTCCCATTCTGAGGTACTCAACTGCTCCTCTTCGTGAAGTCCTTACATTTCTGTTGAGAATGACATCTTCTGGCAACTCTAACATGTACTCTGGTGAAAGGTCATCAACTGATGAAACCTGAATGTCTGTAACTTCATCCAGTATCATTGGAGGCTCATACAGTTTCAAATTCTCAACATTGATAACTGAGTAAATATGCATGTATGGGGGAAGATTGAGGCGGAAGGCATTGGTACCAATCTTTTCAAGGATCTCAAAAGGACCATACTTGGTTGGCTTAAGCTTTCTACCTTCACCTTGCATCCTTTCCTTGCCGATGTGTAACCAAACTCGATCTCCAACCTAAAAATGATGATCAGTATGATGCTTATCATGGCGAGTCTTGTATTTTTCTTGGCTTTTCTCCAACTATGCTTCCACTGCCTAATGAATTGCTTGGACTTTCTGGATGAACTTCAAAGCCTTCTCTGCATCATGGCATCTATCTTCAACATCATATTTTCCAAAAGAAAAATCCATCGATGTTTTAGGCACATAACCAAAACATGTCTCAAAAGGAGACCTCTTAGTAGAAGAGTGTGTTGCATGGTTGTAGGCATGTTGCACATAATGAAGACTCTCATCCCATAACTTAGGATGTTTGTTGCAATAACCTTGGAGTAGATGCACAATTTTCATGTTTACAACCTCTTTCTATTTGTCATTTTGTGGATGGAAGGTTGTACTCTTCTTCAATTTGGTGTCCATGAGTCCCCACAAAGCTGAGAAAAATTCCCCCAAGAATCAAGAATCTCTATCTAATACAATCGAAGTAGGTAACCCAAAATGAACCCATAAAAATTGGAAGTACATATGAGTTGTCAGTTTAGCAGTGATCTATTTCTTACAAGGCATCAAAATACACATCTTGCTAAATCGATCAACTACTATATACAAATAATCATGTCCCTTCTTAGACATAGGTAACCCCCTGACAAAATCCATTGACACGCTTTCCCATGGACGAGAAGGTACTGGTAGAGGCGTGTACAACCTCAACTTCCTAATACTAGGTTTATTAGTTGCACACATGACACATCCCCTAATATACTTGGTTACAATTTCTTGCATACAATGCTAGTAACAATATTTCTATAGTTGAGTTAATGTTTTGCTTACCCCAAAGTGTCCTGTAATCAACAAGGTATGTGCTTCTCTAATAACCTATGCTTGTTCATCCCTTGGAACACATAATTTTCCCAAGTGATATAACAATTTATCTTTCACATAGTAATCTTTCTTTTCTACATGTTTTCCTTTCATTAAAGCTGCAAAGATATCCTTAAAGTTCTCATCATTAGCATATTGTTCCTGAAAAATTTCATGAACCATAGAACTATTTTGAAGGATTATCAAAGCATTCATAACAAGAGGCCTAGAGAGCATGTCTGCTACTTTTTTATGGGTACCTTTCTTATACTTAATAACCAAAAGAAACAGTTGCAAAAAACCCATCCACCGAAAGTGCCTACTTTGTTGTAGTTTAGATTGTGAGTGCAAATACTGAAGTGGCTAGTGATCAGTTTGGATTACAGTTTCCTTCCCCATTATGTAATGTTTCCATTTCTTAACACTATGAACTAAAGCATAAAGTTCTTTATCATAAGTGGGATAGTTACTTACTACTCCTGAAAATATTTCATAGTGGTAGCAAACTGGTTTACCTCCTTGCATGAGTACTGCTCCCATGGAAAATCCACTTGCATATGTCTCGATCTGAAATGGTTGGTGTAGATCTAGTAAATCCAGAACTGGTGTGGTGGTCAACTTTTCCTTCATAGTGTTGAAAGCCTTCTGCTGTGGACCTCCCCACTAAAAAGTTTCCTTCGTACTGCTTAATGCGTGCAATGGAGATGCAATAAAAGAAAAGTTTGCAATGAAATTTCTCTAGTATTGAACTGCACCTAGAAAAAAATTGACTTCTATGACTGTACTTGGCTTAGGCCAGTTTACAATAGCTTTGACCTTTGCAGGGTCTACTTTCAATTGACCACCCCCTATGACATAGCCTAAGTACACTAAGGATGTCTTAGCAAATTCACATTTAGACATCTTTACATAGAGTTTTTCTTTTCTCAATACATCAAAGACTTTCTTTACATGACTTACATGCTCTTCCCAAGTTTGATTGAATATAATAATATCATCTAGATAGACTATGACAAAATCATCAATAAAAGGACGAAATACATCATTCATGACTCTCATAAAGGTAGCCGGTGCATTACAAAGCCCAAAAGGCATAACCAACCACTTGTACAGTCCCTATTTTGTCTTAAATGCAGTCTTCCAAATGTCATCTTCTGTAATTCTTATCTGATGATAACCACTTCTCAAATCTAACTTAGTGAAATAAACTGCATGTTTTAATTGATCAAGTAAATCATCAATTCTGGGAAGAGGATACCTATTCTTTACCGTTATCTTGTTCAAGCCATGGTAGTCAATGCACATTCTCCAAGTTCCATCTTTCTTTGGAACCAACACAATTGGAGAACCACAAGGAGATGTACTAGGACAAATAACTCCTTTTTCAACCAACTCCTAAACCTGCTTTTTGATTTCCTCATTCTGCATAACAGATAAATGGTATGTGTCGATATTAGGAAGTGGCACATCCTATTGTAACTAGATTTCATGTTGTATCTCTCTCTTGGGTGGTAACCCCTTTGGTTCCTGAAACAAGTCATTATAAGTAGAAACAATATTGACCATTTCAACCTTATGTTTTGGATCACACCCCTTGAATGCCTCATATTTTTCATCCTCTTTGGCTTTTACAATCCAAATTTCTTACTTGAGTTGACCAATCTTTTCATTTGACCAACATTAACTAGTGTAAGATTAGTCTTCACCTTATGTGCTCGTACAATGTATTCTACCCCATCTTTAAAAAGATGATACTTATTCTCCCCCCTATAAAATATTGCTTTCCTATCATAAAGATAAGGACTTCCCAACACAAGCCCATAAATATCCAAAGGAATTACATCTACTTCTACCTCATCAACAAAGTTTTCAGTGATAACAAATCTCAATTTACATTGTTTAGTTACCTACAACTGAGCATCATTGCAAACCCATCCAAGTGGATATGGCTTTGGATGAGGTGTTGTAGCCAAATTTAATTTCTTTACCACTTCCTCAAATATTAAGTTGACTTGAGAACCCGTATCAAACAATGTATCAACCTTAGTGTGTTTTGTTACAACATGAATGTGAAACAATTCATTTCTTTGCTTATCAACCTTAGGAGAAGATTCTTTACTTTTACTTGTACTGGCATTAGAAAAACTTGCATAAGAAGAGAGATATACCTTTCCCTTTACCTTGGATCCTGACAACAACAATCTTTGTCTCATCTCTAGAGTTAGATCCAAGATCCTGTTGAGTCACTACAGTAGTCTTTTGTTTGCCTTTATTACCTCCATATCTTTTCGGCCTCATCTCAGGATGTAGCTTTTAACACTTTGAATCATCATGCCCCTCTTTCTTGCAATGGGAGCATGTGGGTTTCTCACCCTCTTTCTTAGCTATAGTTGTCTTCTTCCCTTTTCTTTGATCTTTGTCTTTGTCTTTACCCTTAGACTTACCCTTAGACTTAGATGGTTTTTTGGAAAATTTATCACTAAAAGTGTTCTTACCCCTTGACTCTAAATGAGTAGCTTGAATAGACACCTCATCTAGATTGTTAGGACTCAACATCAAAATAGTGTGCCTTAGGTAAGAATGCAAACCACCTATATACTTAAGTAATGTGTCCTGAGTATATAAGGGAACATTTAAAGCAATAGCCCATTTTTTGAACTCATGAGTGTAATCTTGGACAGACTTCCCCTTACCTTTGCCTAAAGGTCTGCCAATTCATGGTTAACTGCTACATGTAACCTAAAGGATATAATTATTTCTTAAGGGCAGCAACAAACTCCATCCAAGACATATTGACATGACCATGGTGAGCAATTTCTTCCTGAGTCTTACTCTCCCACCAGGTGAGAGTTGTACCTCCCAACCGAAGAGTGGCTAATTGGATCCTAGAAGCATCTTATACTAGGCCTTGAATCCTACAATACACTTCTACTTGTTGGACCCAATCTTCTAACTTCCCGGCATTTAACTCCCCACAATACTTAGGTAACTCAAATTTTACATCTAACTTAATAATAGGCTTATACTTGCTCTTAAATGGATTTACAATAGTAGAAGGAGAAGGAGAAGGAGGAGAAGGGGGAGAAGAAGAAGAGGGAGAAGATGGAGGAGAAGGAGTTTATGGAGTTTTCTCCTCTTTGTCTTTATGATCTTCCTACTGCTTGTGCTTCAAAGAACCTCCCTTTTCGCGCTTCTTCTTTTCTACATAAAGTTCTTCCACCATTGCCTTCATATCTAGAAAATCCTTCACATCGAGCTCCGAACTTTGTCCACCTTTTTCTTCCATCTGTGACAGTGGATTAGCTCTTCGTCTTCCGATCTCAGGATTATATTCTCCAAGCTTGCCTTCACCTTGCTGAATCCTAGATCTTGTTAACATTCAATTTTGCAATTTTAACCACACAAAAAGCTCTGATACCAAACTTGATCTATTTAAGATCTAGGACGATTGCTTATAGAATGCTTAATGTAAAATGATAACTTAATTCAATGCTCAAATGAACAAAATGAACATCATTCAAATGTTTAATCAACTTAGCATAATAAAGCGATAACTAAAAGAAAGAGAGAGAAGAGGTAGAAGATTGAATGCAATTTGATAATGGAGTTTTCCAAAAGGCTATGTCTCTGGGTCCCTCTCCAACAGAGTGACCAATCTAATTATGCTCCAAAAATTAGTTACAATTGCACTAGGACCATTTCCTTCTAGCACTTCGGCAGCATGACAATACTCCGACATACAAAAATGGCTCAAAGATCTCCTTAGAATCCCTCTTTCGTATAACATGTCACTTGTTTCTCACTAGCCCCTAAGAACTCACACTCCTTTTATACATAAATTTGTCATAATGGGCTAAAACCTCCATAATTACAAAAAAACAACATAAACCCCCCATTAACAATTCGTACATCTCATTTGTCCTCTATGGCCTTTTAGTTAAGAGGTTGGAGTGGGTTTTTGGCCATATAGGCCCATTTGTTATGGCTTGGCCAATAAAAATTCAACAAAACAAAACAGACCCTTCACATATCTTAAGAAACCTCGGTGGTCTGTCGGCACTATTATATTTTAGTAACCGAGGGGTTGGCGGTTCCAACCCTATTGGCTTCCCTTTTGTGTTTGTATGCACAGAACAATTTCAACAAAACAAACCCACATTATAGACAATTTGAACCAACACTGACAACACAATGACTGCTGATCGACCCACTACCGACGAGGTCATGGGTTTGAGCCCAATATAGACTTTTTAAACAAACTCATAGACTGGCCGAAGGAGTGCATTGGCAGGGCTCCATGTGGCACCTCCTAATTGGGCCACGTGGCATCCTTTGACTCATTGACGGACTTGACTTGGATGTCACAACACCCATTGACTAGAGTACAGATGCCATAGAGGACGCTACGTCACCAGTACAGATGGACATGTGTCAGCATACTATTGGTCTGTACAAATGACTTGACTACCATGTGTCACGCCTTGGTTGGTCCACTTTGGATTTCGTACAGTATGGACTGCCATGCCGATATGATGACGTCACCAGTCATCCACCAAGTCAATTGAACTTTGACTATCAATATCTTGGCCATACGATCTTAGATTTTGACAAAACGAACGTCGTCGAAATCATCTCGATGAGCCCTTCGATTTAGCGCAACTTTCGTTGATTTTAGAGATGGTAATTTTTTTGCTTCTTGGACGACCACTGGTACTAGTTTGACTCAGACTTTGACCGCTTGTAACTTGGGATTATGAACTCTGTTTGAGCCCATTCAAGTTGCATTGGAATCATAATTTTGTGCTCTTCCTGATGGTGTTGAATTCTGGAGCATTGGGGAAACTTCAAATTTCATTGAAAAATATCCCCCGAATCATTTGAACCCTCAAAATGAGGAAGTTGTCAAACCTCCTCCAAAAGCAAAGCCAATTCTACCTACTAAACATGCTACTCACGATCCAAATTCAAAGCCCCCAATTAAGCAACCCAAACCTTCTAAAACCCAAAACTCCTTGAGCCAAAGAACTGTTGTTGTTGGGTTGTGCGAGCTTAAACACCCCTCCCCCCAAAACGCTTGACAAAAGACCTAATACAATAGTGAAAGAGTCCCCGACAAAAAGAAAAAGAAAACCATTGTAAACTTCTATGTTGAAGAAGCCATTTCTAATTAGGAGGAGATTGATGATAACAATAAAAACTTGAACAAAGATGAGATTAAAAGAGAACCCAATCCAAAATGATGATTACATTAACCCTAGTGTGCAGAGATCCCATAGGTTGGCTAGCAAACAGGCCCCTAACAAAATTGTGGACAAGATTTCCAGTGATGAATTTGAATAGGTCAAGGAGGATGAAGATATCAACAATGACAATGATGTAGAGGAAGTTGAGGAGGATGTGGCTGGTCCAAGCCTATTTCTTGAATTTAATGCAATGCTTCAAGAACTAGAGGAATCCATCCCCACTAAAGAACACAATGATGATAAATGCCCCAATTGCAAGAAGTATTCTAGAAGGGCTTCATAGCATTATCAACTAGGGTTAAAAATTTGGAGAGGAAACTTAATGGCCTCTCTTGTTTCACCCTAAAGGTCATACATCACTCTGTTGTAACTCTTGGTTCTATCCTACAAGAGGAGATAAAAAAGCATGAAAAGATAACTGATCTTAGTTCTAGCCAACAAAAGCAAGATGTCTTTAAATTCCTCATGGAGGATTGGGAAAATCTTCCCAAGTAGGGTATTTTTCTTGTTGTTAGTTCTTATTTTTGAAAATTACTCTATTGTGACTTTGATGTACGTTTATTGTCATGAGTTTCTTTATGGCCTGTGACCCTAGTTTCCTTTTTTCTTTAAACTCTATGCCCTTGGGGCCTTTTATGTTTGGATACAAAGCCTTGTAAATGCTTCTTATTTTATCAAAAACATGTCAGGAACATTACATTAGAGCACTTAAAATGAATCTAGATGTGCACAATCATCTCAAAAATAATTTTTATGATGCTTGTTGTTTTCAACCACTCACACAATGATAACATGCATATTTTTCTAGGGATGACCTAGGAGAACACATTCTCTAGTGAGTTGGTAACCTTCTAAAGGTATTTCTAAATATTGTTAATCAAGATAGCAAAGCAAATAGAAGTGAATTCAATGAATCAAAGAGCAAGAGTATATAATAAAAAATAATTGTTCCACACTACAAAAAAATAAATTCATATATGTGGAAATTATTTGAACTTGTAAATTTCACCCCAAACAAAATAGAATTTTTACATAAAATCAAGACATTACACACAGCCTGGAATTTGATGGTCTATTTGACCGTTTTTTCAATTTTAGACCGTATATTACAACTATAAAATTTGTTAGACCGTATAGTTTGACTTGCTATATTTTTATTAAACCGTAAAAAATTATTATAAGAAAAATATAATATAGTATTTTAATTTATAATATGTATCATTTTATAATTTTTATTATAAAATGATAAATTAGTTTAGAATAGAATATAACTTTTTTGAATACTTTCTAATATGAATTTAGAAACTTTGACATTTTTATAATGGTTATCATTTTTTTATATTAATATATGTGATTTATAATATTATTATAAAAATATATATTAATTTAGAATCTTTTCAAAATAGAATATAATTATTTTTAACTTTTAATATATTTAACAAGACTTTTTTTAATATAAACTTAGAAACTTTTGCTAATTGTTAATTATAACAGTGGATTTTTAGATTTATTACTAATAATTATCATTGTTTTCTGATTTTTCAAGATATTGCATTTATAAAAGATTTTATATAAAAATTTATAAATTAAACTTTTTTACAGACATTTAAATGACCAAACCGTCATAAAATTTTCATATGACACTATCTGATTACACATATAAAAAAGTACCATTCCTAAACAAAAAACAGTTCAAATTCTATAAAATCATAAATTTTTCAACCATCAAACTAAATATCTTTAACCACTTTATATTCACCACCTTAAAATAAGATTTCATTCATTATTATATGCACCTACAAATATCACTTGTCAATCTAAATTAATTTATAATCATATGTATCCATCTTATTAGATTAGCCTAGGTAAAGTTTAGGGAAAGTGATTTTCCATTACAATAATATAAGTGCTAAATGGAATATAGAACAATATAAGTAATCAATAAAGCAAAAACAATGGCCAACCCTCCACTAAAAACCATCAAAATTATTCACAAACTATAGGTTCAAAATAAAAAGCATTAGCAGCCTTTGTGACACCTAACCTAAACTAATGTATCCACTTGATAAATTCCCTAATTTTGGGGTCCCACCACCAAGAAAACAAAGTTTCCCACTTCCTAACGTAAATCCCTTCTGTCCACGTTTTCAAAAATTATTGTCATTGTTAAATACGGTAAAAAAGTTTCTTATAGGTTTTAACTGCTCTTAAATATAAGAAAACAATAGCCATGAGATATGCAAGGCGTTATATTACATTTACACATGCCTACATTATTTGTCGGCCGTGTATCTACCCACCCACAAATATCAATAATCAAATATATAATGTGTGTAGGCCTCTGGGCAGACAAGATCACAGTGCTCATCCAACTCAAAACTCTCTGCACACTTCTATGCTGTAACGGCCCCTTTTCTGCATTGGCCACCTGTGTATATATTTGGGTATACACACAACATATATTCCTCGCGGCCCCTAAAGATAACTAGCAGATATCAGGCCAGGAGAGTGATTAATCTGTTGGACTAAAAAAATTACTGGTACGGGGGTGATCTGTTTTGTTTTGATATATATATTTTGGGGGAAGGATGTCCCTTCAATGGATGAAGAGAAAAGCCAAAGGCTTTGAGGGCAAGAAGGAGAATAGTAAAGTCAATGATCGGCTACAGAAGCTGATATCTGACCTGAAATCTAAAAGGGAGTCGCTTGCATCTGTTCAGACTGGGTTTCCTTCTTCGGTTGCAAGCTTTGTGACCGGCACATGGATGCCCTCTGTTCATGGCGGTGAAAATAAGAAGAAGCGGTGGTCTTCCACGAAGAAGGGGACATTCAACGCCAAGTGCCCTTCAGATGAGGTACGAGGTTCTCGTGATTTGCAATCAGAGATTTGCATTGACCAGCAATTTGCTGGGCAGTTTTCAACAAACCTACAGTCTGGAAGTGAGATTTCGAAGCAGATTTACATGGGCCCACAATCTGGAGGTTTGTTTTCAGCAAACCCACAATCTGAAGGTGAGATTTTGAAACAGTTTTCCGTTAGCCCGGGATCTGCAGGCTGGTTTGAGAACGACCCACAAATTGTAGGGCAGTATGGCAATGACCCAGAGAGTGGAGGCGAATTTGGCAATGCCCCAGGGCAGTTTGTCAATGACTCTCAATCTGTACGACAGTCTGGAAATGATCCACAGGGCGGAGAGCAGTTTGACGATGGCATAGTGTCTATGCGTCAGTTTGACTGTGATCCTCCCTCTCTACCATTGGCTAATGAGCAGAATTCCGAGGATCAGATTGAAGAAGAGGATATAGGGGACATGAGGGCCTGTACCCCTATCTCGGAAAGCCCTGCAAGATTATGCCCCTGTTGGAAAGAGCTTCTTGTGGCTGTTTTGTTATTGGCAGTGTCACTTTCTGTGGTATTGGATGTGAAGAAGGCTGCTGTAGGAGTGACTGCAATTGTGTATTTTCTAGTCCGGGTGTTGTTTAGAAAGCAAGAGACTGAACCCAAACCTCAATTTTTTAATGCAAGAACATGTATTGTAACCATTTTGCCTTCTATCTGCAAATGGGCTGCTAATAGTTTATGCCGAGCTGCAGAGTTGTTGATATGCAGGAGTGTTGATAAATTTAATTCGTTTAATTCAAATTGTGGTGTCACTGAGCCTTTCTCAAATTCAGCCAAAGATGCATATGAAGGAATCCAATGTTCTAAACTGTTCAACTCTTATGTGAATAAAAAGCCAAGGCAGAGAAGAGCCCAGGTGCAGAAAACCTCTCTGGGCACAGGAAACTCTGGGGAGTGCAGTTTGGAGATTGGTGCCAAGGGGTTGAAATTCAGTTCTTTTTTGGGATCAAGTGTGTTGATTGTTGTGCTTGTGGGTCTCTTAGCAGGTCGTTTTCCTGCCTTTGTGCTTGCCCTTGCATGGTGCCTTGTGGTAAAACTAGTGCAAATTGCAGAACAAGGAAAGAATATCCGTTCTTTCCACAAGGGGAAGAAGCGGCTGAGCTCTCCCAGATAAATCGATAAAGATGATTATAGCAATTATGATATGCAAAGGTTAAAATCGATGTGGTATACTCATTTCACGCTTCTTTTTTCCTTTTGTTTGCTAAGTCCCGAGAAGAATGAAAAAGACAAAATTTTGGAAGATATGGAGTTAATTGTTAGCAATTTGTTCTGTTTGTGTTAGATTTGAACATCATGAAGTGGATTCCTGCAGTCAAATGCTCCTTGCATTGGACAGGTACTTGAATATATCTGTCTTCACTACCTGTTTAAAGCTTTAAATGAGTTTCTCCTGTCATTACCCATACTTGTACTGTGAACTCTAGGTTGTAGATATTTACCAGTCAAAAATTAATTGACAGCCCATGAATCTGTGAATGGGGTCTCAAGATACTGACCAAGTTTCAGATTATGAAGTTTATGTACTCAATCTGTTAATTCAAGGAGGCATAACTATTGTACATTTACACAGTAGTAGTACTCCTGACATAAAATAAGTCTTCTTTCAAAAGTTCTGGTCAATCAATGCAGCAGATCATTTACAACTGGGTGGATTAAAAAGGTCCTTTCTTTAAATCAGATGTTTTAGTACATAGATGCAGCTTTAACTCTGTTGGCTAAGCCTGACTTTGTACAGTTTGTTGTTTAGCTAATTTGGATATCAGGAAATGCAGATGTGATCTCATAGTTTGCACCAATAAGATTACCCAGAAAATTGTGAAGAATTATTGCAATTTAACCGAATATTTGGCACCTGTCGTTTTGTATTGTCTCATGTATGGTGCTAGGATTCATTCAAAATCTTAGTCAGAGGAAACAGGCCTGAGATAAAATGACAAAAAACTCATTGTCAAACCACAATTTCTAATGCTTCCTATGTAATCTAACCAGGACCAGTTGGGTTTACTACTGGATTTTGGTGCCCTTTATTCTGACACAGTCTTTCTCTATTGCCTAGAAAAGGCAACTGATGAAACTAATCTATTTTACTATTTGATGTGGGAGCTAATGAGCAACTTCAAAGTTACAGAAGAAAATGAAACAAAGCTGGCTGCAAATTTAAAACAGAAGATGGGTCAATTTTGGTGTGATTTGAATCTCATAAAAATATACAAACCAAATAACTCCAATCTTTGAAAGCATAAAAACTCTATTCTATGTTGGTTAGAAGGTTTGATCAGAGGCAATGTGGCAATACGCATGGTCTAACATATTGTGTTTTTGCTTTATGTTAATAATGATTCTGCAGTAATGTTAGTGGCCCTTACACTAACTTAAAAGTAAATTGGTTGCAATGAGGAAGTGATCCTCCTACAAAGGTTAATTGGTTGCAATGATGTACACATAATATCATCGTATTGTCATTATCACAGAAATCAACATGAAATAATGGACCATTAATTTTATATGAATATATCCACTTACAAGGAAAGTGAGTATATAAACTTTAATGGAAGGGGAAAAAATTGATTCATAGTATTGAAAATTAT
>VDFB02075321.1:450930233-451002943 GCA_007258455.2 Sequoia sempervirens
TTTTTTAAAAAAAAATCAATTAGCTTCAAAAAAATTTAGGGGGAGCACGGCCAAAATTCTACTTTTCAGGAAGTACCCACTTAGAAAATTAGTAAAAAATCAAATATTCATTAAAAAATTATCAGAAAAATTGTGCATTAACTAGATACTGTTAGCTAACTTTTAACTGTGGCGATTTTAAAAATACTACAAAAAAGTTCATCGTGCTTAGGTCGTACAAGAGTTGCTATGTTATGTTTTTCTGACAAAAATAGCACCAATTTGTGTACGTCCCTCTTTTGAACCATTTTCAAAATAAATTAGTAGTTTAGAAAGTAGACTCGAAGCACTTCGATCCTTATTTTTGTTCCATCTCAAAATTTTGAGTGTAACTATCCTCAATTTCATGTCCAAGGTCAGTATTTCCTGATTTCAGAAAAAAAAGTGGCCACTTAAGCCCCCTTTTTGGGAACCATCTTGGTGCACTTACCCAGCCACCATCAAGAGTGTTAAAAGCCAACAATATGGAGGGAATTCTTATATAAGGATAATTTTCAATGTTGCAGGTATCGACTTTAATTCCAACTACAATGGCAACATTGAAATTCCCTAGTAGTATTTATGTTAAGGAAATTTCCTTTAGATGCAAGGATTCAAAGCACATCAACCATGTGGTACAAATGATTAAATCCTAGAGACAATATGTAGCAATGAAAGAGTTTGAAAAGGCAGAGAGAGCTACACTAGTGACTCAGGAGAAACTTCAACTTTAAAAAAAAAGCCAATTAGGCTGGCAGACGTGTGGATCAGGCCAGCATTTGGTGGAAGAGGACGAAAGATGACTGGAAGTCTGGAGGCCCACCATAATGAATTTTGTTATTCAACCATGAGAGAAAAAGAGAGAGTTGATATCATGTATCAAAACATTAAGCATGCACTCTTCCAACCAGTGGAGAAGGAGATGATTACATTGCTTCATTTTCATTTGCATAACCATATCATGGCATGGGAACCAAGAAGACCAAGGATGTCTAGTTTTATGCGGAGGTAATGGATGTGGTCCAAAATTTAGGAGGGGAGATCCTGATGTCTGTCAAGAGACATAAATTCAGATGAATTAAGTTCACCTACATGTCTGCCAAAGTTTACTTCCAATTTTTATGACTGATTTTCTTGACTGTCAAAGTTTACTTACAAATTTAAAATTTATTTCCGGTCACTGTAATGAGGATATATTCAGCCAATGTGTAAGCACCTTTTATTTGTATCACAACCATAGTAACGAGACTCAGACTCACCTCAAACTCGGCTAGGGTGACTGGACTCGGGGACCCAGGGACTTGGCACCCGGACTCGGCACAGTCTTGACAAAATGAAAAAACCTTATAAATTTAAAGATTTTTAAGGATTTTAAATTTTTTTCATGCACCCTTTATTAAATAGACCTTAAACACACAATAATATCATTAAATAGAAGAAAATTTGATCACATATGCAAGTATACATCGATCACTTAAGTATAAACACAAATTTTAGCTAAAGGAAATACACATACACAAGTATCCTACTATTATGCCCTTAATAAATTTTTACTTGGCTGCAATGTCATTTGAGTAATCTTAGTCTTATCCTCCAAATTGATTAAAGAAATGTGGAAGTGTTAAGCTCCAAATTGCCAATGCTAAGTATATCTATAACTATAAATTGTCTCTATCACATTCACAATAGAAAGGAACTTGTTGGAAGTAGTATGCTCTAAATTGCCAATACTTAGTGAATCTAGATCCATAGTTAGTAATGTCCAAACAAAAGTTGTCCCAGCAACCATAGGGAAATGGGAAAAGTTAATGGGTAATAATCAATGGGCTACGTAGGAGGTTGTCGTACTGTCAGCTGATTACCTAAGCCTTCCCCCATGCACTCTTGAACTGGCAAGGGGGAGTCTAAAAGAGCTTACATTGCTTCTTACCATTAAACTTAATGCAAAACATATTCCACATCTTAAACCACCAAATGATCATGTGCTCAAATTTCCTTTTGTAATTGGGCAAGAGGAAGCCATCCTCCTTCTAAGTTGGACTCAAAATTTACTACACACATCTAGTAGGTATCTTCCTACAAAATTCAAGACAAGTATCATGAAAACAAAATGGCTAAAAACCTCTAGAGGATATCAATCTCACAACATGTGTTTCTTGTTAGATTATGAGTGGTCATAGGCCGGTCTGCAATCAACTAATCTTTCTTTCATCGGTTCTTCAATGGTAAGAAGCAATATAAGCTCTTTTAGAGTCCCCCTCGCTAGTTCAAGAGTGCATGGGGGAAGGCTTAGGTAATCAACTGACAGTATGATAGCCTCTTGCTTAGCCCCTTGATTATTACCCATTAACTTTTCCCATTTCCATATGGTTGCTGGGACAAGTTTTGTTTGGACATTACTAACTATGGATCTAGATTCACTAAGTATTGGCAATTTAGAGCATACTACTTCCAAAAAGTTCCTTTCCATTTTTGACACACTATTAATGTGATAGAGACAATTTATAGATATAAATATTAAACAACGTTGCAACCTGCAATAAGCCAATAACACAAAAAAATTAACATTCAAAGTTTAAACTTTATAATTAAATTATTAAACTAAAAAACTAGGTTAGCTTTTAGTTAGATTTTTTGGATAGCTCTACTGGGTGTTGAGGACATTCGATTTATCTTTTGAATGTTCAAAAGTCAGAGTTTCAAGGATTTTCCAAGCGAGTAAGAGATCTATAGGAGCAGCCTCATCTAAAATATTTTGAACTAGAGTTTGATATACCATTTAGAGAGCTTGGTTTTCATGGATACAAAGTATTATGAAAGTAGAATGAACTTGAATTGGTAGCCAATTTTGAAGACTATTATTGATGATCCAGATAAATTTATTGAAGATGGTGGTTGGGAATTTTTGAATATGGAAGCTAGTGATTCTGATTTTGATAATTTAGAAGAGTCAAATCAAGGATATGAACCCTCTGATGTAGAAGAGGAATCAAAATTAGATGAGGAAGGTTCAGAAGATGAATCTCTTATGGAGTTAGAGGAGGACAAAGAAGAAGAAGAACATTTTGACGAGGAGGAAGGTAAAACATGGGATGAATTAGAAGACAAAGTCAGAAATGCAATCATTTACTTTTAAACTAATTGATATGCAACCATTTACTTTTTCCAAGGAAATAAAAAAAAATCATTTAACATATTAAATATACCTACAAATTATTGAAGAATTAGTTCTTTTTGTCGACATTGGATGTACGTTCAACATTAATGTTGATGGCTAACAATTTGATATGTAATGAAGTTTTTTCTTGCATTTCATTCGATGCTTCTTGGTTTGTGGGAGTAAGGAGAGTGTTAGGATGGTGGTGTGAAGTAGTCTGGTGGCTAAGATACCAAAGAAGAAATGGAGGCCAACTTCACTTCGAAAGAAAAGAGGAAATTGAATCCTTTTGGTGGCAAAGTGACAGTGAAGAGACTGTGTGGCTTGTTCCTGTACAAGGAAGTGAAGGTAGCGCAATCTTTGCAAATCATTTTGGGTAATGGCTTCAAATATTTGAAGCACAGATATCGGACTAATATGGATATATACTCTTTGATCATGGTGTGGGGACTAGAATTAGGAGATTCGGTGGAGGTTGTAAGGAAAGTGATGAAAGCGTTGGTCCATATGGATTTCTTAGTGAAGATGGAGAGTATCTTGGAAAGGGCTATACCAAGAAAAGGCTTTGTGAGCAAAGGCATGGAAGGTGCGGACCTAAAAGTATCAGAGATAAATCGCCCTTTCATTAGGTGGCCAGAAGGAAGGACCAAAGCCATGTGGAGAGAGGGTACAGAACGGGGGTGGCAAGCTTTGAAACTGTGCATCAAATTAATGGAGACTAAGAAGATAATAGCGGGACTCAGAGCCATCACCAGAGAGAAGTTGTGCGAGAAGAAGGGTTTGCGTCCGAGCAAGAAGGTGAAGCCGCTCGTAGAAATGTTCCCATTACATTTGGGCAGCGCTTTTGGAACATCTACATAAACTATTTTACTGTGCTTAAGCTAGATGTTGATGTATAAGCTTAAGGGGTTAAGGCCTATTTTTTGTTTCAATACTATAAATAGCTGGTGTTTGGGTAATAGTTAGTTGGGTAGTTTTTAGGCAGTTGTGGTAGGGTTTTTTGATCCGTAGGTTTTTATTTTGTTTTAATAGACATGATGTGATGGTGCTGGAAGAACTTTTTATTTGGAGCTTTGTATATTTTGATTTATCTTAAATAAATAAAAATATTATCACCGATCGAAGAAAAATAAAATTAAATATCGTTTAATAAATTTGATATAATCTTATGAGAAAATTCAAATACCTGCATACTCTGCTCACCAGACTTCCTCTGTGCATCATGGCTTCCTGCTCTCTTCAGTTGCTGGTAGTGCCCTACTCTCTTCCTTCACATGACATTTTTCCCTTTTATGTCGTCTGATTTCTTCCTTCACGAGGGAAATTTTTAAAATTTTGATTTTGATTTCTTCCTTCGCGCGGCGTTTTTCCCTTTTTTCCCTTTTTTGTTGTTTGATTTCTTCCTTAATTCCAACTTGAGAGCCGAATTTTGAATGTTAATGTAATCAATTTGGGGTGCCTAAGGCGGCGCCAAGTGTGCCTAATTGAGTGCCTATCATTGTACATTTTACCATGGTCCCGCAAGGTGCTTCATCCTTCTCGACGATAGTGCAGTGAAAGCTTTTATGACAACACGCGAGTCTTCCTTTTGTTCCTGGCGATGTTGCGGTGAATCCTGCAAGTCTTCTACCATTGGCATGTAGTAGTGTGGTGACCACCATTGTCCCATGGCTCTTCATCAGCTTAGTGCACTAGAGCGGTTTTTACCACAGTCCCACAAGTTGCTTCTTCCTTCTCGGCGGTAGTGTAGTGAAAGCTTCTGTTGCAGCATTTTTATTCATAGAGGAGGCCATGGAGAGAGGACATGAACAGCGTAAAAATACTAAATCGTTGGGAGGAAAGTGGGTGGAAATAGATGAGACAACATTGATTAAGCACTAAATTTATTTTGATATTTTTGTGTGAGAAAAAATTACTAATGACCTTTTCATAAATGTTATGTGAGTAAGATTTCTAGATAAACTGTGTCCAATTTTTTACATAACTATCATGGACTATGAAAATAAAATGTTATTAATTTTCATAAATGTGTTTGATAGCATATCATTCCATTGGCAATTAGGGGGGATTCTTGTCTTACAATTGACTTAAGGAATGCCATAAGTCGATTGTCAGCATTTACAAGGTATGTGGTTATATGAAACGTTCATGTGTGAGAGACATAGAGATATTATATTGCATTTTAATTTATGACTACAGGTTCATACTAATTTACTATTATTATATTAGGTGGGTGACCTTGAAGGAGATCCATGAATCTCAAATGCCTAAACTTTGAAATGCTTCAGTAATATTATGTTGTACTTGGACAATCGAAAACCTATTTTATTCTCCTAGCAAGCTTTTTTATTTTCCATTATAATTCTAGACCAAACAACATTTGCAGGGATGGTATTTTACGTGAATCTTAATTTGTATGAAGTTCACGAACCTACTATAAAGCAATAAATTCCTTTCATAGACAGGAAATGTAAAGGCTTCATTTAAGAAAAGATTAGTCTCTTTTTTAGGGTAATCCACATGTAAAAAGTAAAAGCACATAAAAAACAATTGTACAGTAGAAAATCAGATTGAATCAATTTTTGATAAGGAAAAATAGGTTTTGAAAGGGCCCTGAAACCATTTACAATGATGCCAAGCCGCAAGAAAAATTAAACCACTAAGCCCAGCAGCCCAAAAAACCAAAAAGCTGACATAAGATGGAACATTAGCAACCCGTTAGAAAATCCAAAAGCAAAAAAATCAACAAACCTGCTAAACCAAAAGAGGAAGCACCAGCTACAACAAATTATCTAAAACATTAGTTGAGGCCATGTTCTCCTTGATGACCTCCTCATGGATACTGATAACATCCTTCAATTCCTCAACAACAACAACCCTCTTTTTCATCTTGCTCCTCGTCCTAAGGAACGGACCCACCTGCATGTCCTTCTCTAGCACAAGAGTAGAAGCTTCCGCTTTCTCCACCAGGTAAGTGCCACTAATCTCTTCAATCCTTTCCTCCATATTACCCAAGTCAAGCAGTTTTCTGGGCCAATTCAACGCTTTCTCATTCATAATAGAAAGACCCATAGTAGTGGTCTTCAAAGAGTTATTGCTGATATTGACCACCATTTTCAAGTCCTCTGACATCTTTCCCATTTTATCCTCCAGACTTGCCACTCTATCCTCTAACATTTTATTAATAATAACTTCCAAAGAGGAAATTATTTCTTCATGAGAAACCCCCAAACGATTAGCAATGGTTAGTAGCTTATCAAGCTTAATATGCATTGATTTCACTTTGCCTTTTATTTCCCACTCCTTTTGGCTACCTCTTAGCATAGCAACACAAAAATCCTGCTAGTTTTTCATCTGAAGGTTGAGCTCCTTAACCTCAAAAAATAACCACTTAACCAAGGAAAGCAAGTTTCTCATCCCATCTTCGACCATTCTACAAAACATATTCATGTCAATTTCATCCCAGTTAACTAGAGGCTGACCCTTCTACTCCAAGTCAACAAGGGCATCAAAACAATCCCTATTATGTGCATCATCTTCTTAGGTTGGGGAATCCTTGAAATCCACAACATCCACCTCTATCCTCTCCTTATTTGGCAGATTCTCCAAATCAGCTCATGCCTCCAGATGTTCCTTCTTCACTTCCTTCTCCACAGCAAAAAAATCCTGAGAACAATTAACCGCATCAATCCCCTGCATATGCACGGGGCCAGTCTCATTAGGCTTCACCTCCATCTTAGAGTTTCCCATATTAGCAGGGCCACTCAACTGACCACCCAAATCAACCGACACCTTAATCCCTTGCACTAGGTAGCTCTCTAGCAGACCATCCTTACCAGGAATAGGGTTCCCCAATGAAGCATTCCGAACACAATCAAAATTTGAAGGATCCACATCACCCATAGGATGACAACCCTTCAAACCCTCATCACCCATAGGGTGACAACCCTTCAAACCCTATTTTCTAGAAGACAATGCGGGATTCACATTCGAACTAGGGGAAACCACCTCAATTTTCCTTTTGGAAAAAGCTTTAACTTTATTCATGCCTTTGGTTTTCCCCGTTGAATATTTTTTAATAGAATTAGCCATAGTCTCCCACAACTCCACATTAGTCTCATAGCCCTTACCCTATTCTTTTGATTCCTCATCCCTTTCCTCAGATCCTCCTTCATCAATAGACATCCTCATATTCTAACTCTTCCTCCTTTGAACTACCGACCCATTCATCGGCAGAGTCCCTTATTTCATACCCATCATTTTTAACTTCCTTCTTAATAGGAGTTTTAGGGGAGACCGAGATCAACTTTAGCTTGATATGAGCAAAAATCAAACACATAAGCCCTTGATGAAGAACTGCCTTCTTATGGTTCTTTCTATGCTCTTCAATATTCTTCTCCATAGAATGTAACAAGTAAAAAGGAAACAAGACCGAAACATTATGCCTAAAATGATTTAAGAGCATAAAATGGTGAGTGTAAACCACAGAGAATCTACCTTCAATGGTGAAGTAGTGCATAATGGCCAACACGAGGTCCCTCCAAAGCGACTTTAGGGACTTCCTAGCATAACCTCCACTTCCAATTTCCTTAACCTTCTTCCTCTTGTCATGTTTAAATAAATTCACACAAGCCTTCTTAGCCGCTCCCCTGTCTTTGAAAAACTTTCTCCCAACAACTGAAAGACCAGTTACCTCCACAATAAAGTCCTCTTCAATTTGAAACTCAACGCCCTAGTAATGAAGAGACCTCCCATTCCATCCTTTCACAAAGAAATCTATTATGTCATGGTTTGGGCCTTGAATTCTTTGCATAAATTGAGTAACCCCCCAATTCCAAGTGCTCCCATAGAGTAGCATTTTTTTGAAACTCTTCACAAGAACTCAACTCAATTCTGCAACGGTCACCACCCATAGTGACAGGCAACAAATGAAAACCAAAGAACACCTGGAAGAAATGAAAAAGTAAAATGAACTAGGCACTACTCAAAACAATACAACAAACACCCACAATATGTGTGGGCTTATCATTCCAAGTAACCTTGCCAAATTTTCCATTCCATCCTTCTATAGAAACCAAGGAAATAATAATGAAATTGAAAGAGCAAAGGGTTGATGTTCAAAACCCAACTTAAAATCATAATGAAAAACCTTACCCTGAGAACATCTCACCTAGAAACAAGCCATCTGGTCATCATTATAAATACACTTTAGATTAAGAGGTAGCGATTCAAAATAATCCCACTTAGATCTCTCGGCCACTCTTACATTGGCAACTCCATTAGCCATCATATTCACTTCACGAAAAACATGTGTGATTTTAATTTCCTCAAAAGAGTTAATAATAGATATCGATTCATTAATAAAATTGGCAATTGACCATGAAGGAGGGCATTTCATCATGAAACAATTAATCACATTAAGGGAGTCCCCCTCTAGCCATAGTTTAGAAACACCTTGTTTCTTAGCCCAAACTAATCCATGATAAGTTGTTGCAACCTCCACGTAAAAAAACAATTGTGCAATAGAAATTTAGATTCAATCAGTTATGTATTATTTCGCTTGCACACTTATCTAAAAGACATAGGGTATTCACCATACATTTCCCTTGACAAAGCAAACATGTGCTTTCATTTATTTTTACTGTATATCTTAGAAGTGAAATTGTTGTTACATAATGATGCATTGAGAAAATAATATATGCAAAAAAATGCAAAGAAAATATTTGAAATTTAACATGCAACCTATTATGTTGTGTTGAAAGGAATCAAGATTAACTAGAACAAGAAATAAAAATAAAATTTTGATGATTGTACTTAAAAGTGAATAGGATATGAAAAGTGTGGACAATGATGGTGTTGAAATTGAAAACCCTGATTCTGATGACATTACTATTTTATGTCATTAGAGATAAAAAGAACATACAATTTTATATACATAGAAAATGAAGATTTGAAACTAGTAAACTAAAAATGTAAACACTGTAAGATTTTTCCTTAAATAATAATTCACATACTTACAAAAAAGGGTGAAGCATTTTTTATTCAAACTCTATTTTCTTTAATAGACATAACAATAAAAGAATATTTACAAGTACAAGAATATATACACTATTTCATAGAATATATCTTTAGAATGTAGGAACTTCATCTGTTGGATATTGGGAAATTCCTACATAGAAGTTTTGCTTCGGAGTGAAAAAACTCAGAAGCGTTTCACACCGGCTCAAGGTACAATCATAAATTAATGCATGTTGTTGATTATTTAGATGGAGATTGGAGAAAATGCAAAGCCTGGGCGTCCAACTAGCAAAAGAAGAAGATATGTATGTGGATTTGGCCCTAAAACTGTTAAAGAAACAATTCAAATGAGTGATTGTACAAAGACAAGTAGATTTATGATGTTATCTTAGAATGTACAAACTTTCTCTATTGGATATTAAAGATGTCAGGTTGGATCATAAACTAGATAAGTAGATTTATGATTTTATCTTTAGAATGTAGGAACTTACTCTATCAGATATTTGTAAATTCTAACACTTAGGTTCTGCTCCTGAGTGAAAACGCCCAGAACTATTTCAGACCATCTCAAGGTACAATCCAACCTAGTTATGACACCGATAGCAATCCAATTTTTCCTAAACCGTCCATACCTAAACGTTGCATCACAATCTATTATTCTTGCACATAAAAATGCCACATATTAACCCCTTCTAAATAAAACTCAAAATACCATGAAACAATGAGGCCCCTATATTAGTAAGTAAGTAGGCTGTCTATAGGGCATAGTTTGATTTTATACAAGGATGCTCATGAAAGAAATATTCAAGTGACAATGAGTGAGTTGTTTGAGATTGCATCTGATGGTGAAATATCCAATCTTAAAGGCAATTAGCAAAGTAGTAAATGTGCAAGAAAATCATATTGTACACAACAAATAATTCACAATGTTATCTTGCATAATGCCTTAAGTTTGAAGACAAAAATCTCATTGTATCTTGATGAAAGTAGTGACCTTAATGGTCAATCACTAGCAACCATGATTTGAAAACATGCTATTGTGCTTATGGAGGCATCATTTTAAGCAAGGCGGTGAGTGGTGGTTTGGAACAATGGAAGGTATGAAGGAGTTGCTTTATATGCATACTATGTAGTATAGCTTAAGACAACGTTCTTAGAAGATATTGAAGGTGGATTATGGAACTCAAGGGTTACCATGATAAAGATTAAAGCAAAGACTGAGATCTATTTAAAAGCCACTGTCATGAAGATATTAAAGATGTCAAATGCAAAACCCTTGTAGCTAGAGTAATGAACACAGTGCGAAAGAGGACAGTGTGCTAGGGAAGATTTAGGAGATCTCCACATTATCTAAACACAAGAAAATACATCATTTTTTTTAAAATTAAAAGAAATTATTCTAAACCCTATATAGGACGCATTGATACTTCAAAAGCATTTGATTTATTTTTTAAATTAAAAGAAGTCATCCTAAACCCTATATAGGATACATTGATACTTCAAAAGAATTTGAAGGAATTTGAGATTATGCAAACATATGTCAATTAAATACCTAGATTACAAACAGTAACTCAAACATTGTAACCCTTGTTGATCAGAGCAAGAATGAGATAAATACAAATGAATCCTATGCCTCCTAACACACACATCTTACCATTCTTTATCATTATTTACTAAAACTCTTCTCCATTTTGGTGGGCTATGCCTGAAAATAAGGTTTCAACAAAGGTTTGATTATATGTTTATTAAAATGAAAACTCCATTCTGGTGGGCTATGCCTGAAAATAAGATTTCGACAAAAAATTTAGAGTATGTTCATTAGAGTTTTAGAGTATTTTGGTGGGCTATATTCAAATGGATTGTGATTGATGTGATTTGTTGCATTTAGTGTTGTAAATTGTAATGATGCCACGATTACCATACTATCATCATCTCTTATTCTACCCACTGTGGTATGGCGGTGTTCTGCACTTCCCTCTATTGTTTACCGCACTACCACCTTGCTCAAGGCTTCTTACTACGGGGATGTGGTGTATACCACTCTACTACATATGTTGCTCACCTTCACAGTGATAGAACAGTGTATGCTTTTGATCATTACTTGAAGACTGTCGATGAGACAATCTTATTTGTCTTACTGATATCTCAATGTCTCATCAACATTAGATCTTATGTTCCTCTGATATTGGTTGCCGATGTCGATGAGAAAAGTTAATATCTCTTGCTGATATGCCACTGTCTCATCGATATTTTCCTTTGGTGGTATTTCTTTATATATCGATGTAACTCTGCCATGTTGGGGAGACTCATGATTATCGTTGCGGTATGGCAGTGTTTTTCCCTTCCTTTCTGCTATTTACCGCACTACAACCTTGCTCAAGGCTTCTTGTTGTAGGGTTACGGTGTATACTGCTCTACCACATATTTTTCTCACCTTCTCGACGGTATAGCAGTGTATGCTTTTGATCATTACTTGAGGAGTGTCAATGAGACAATCTTATTTGTCTTATCAATATCTCAATGTCTATTCAACATTACTTCATTATATCCAAGAGTTATGTTTCACCGAGCACTTGTAGCTATACCTTGTTGATGTGATGTAAGTGATTCTCTCCTTGATATGCCTGTATCTTGTTGGCATTTCATTGTTTTACATTGTCGATGAGACATATAAATAAGTCTCTTTGACATAGGGGTGTCTAAACCAACGCTAAACCCGAAGCTAAACTCAAAGCTAAAGTTGGAGCTAAAAGAGGTGCTAAACTCAAATCTAAACTCAAAGCCAAATGCGGCACTAATGGTGGTGCCACACTCGAAGCCAATATTGATGCTAAAGGTGACACTAATTTCAACACGAAGTAGTGCCAAAATTAGCGTTGACTTGTCCTAATTGGCGCAAATAAACACCAAAAATAGCACCGACATTTTCAAAAAATTGGTAAAAAATACTTTAAAACAATGGGTGGAAGCAAAAAATGGAGCAAATCATAGGGATTTGTTGTAATGGAGAGAGAAAGAGAGAGAGGAGAGAGAGTTTTGAGATGGAGATAGATAGAGAGAGAGAGGGGCTTGAGAGTGAGAGGGAGAGACAAAGAGAGAAAGACCTAAGAGAGAGAGGGGGAGAGCATGAGAGAGAGAGAGACTTCAGAGGGAGAGATAAAGTCTTGAGAGAGAGAGACCTAGGAGGGAGGGAGAGAGAGAGAGAGAGACTTGAGAGGGAGAGAGGGAGGGAGAGAGGAAGCTCTGAGAGACTTGAGAGAGAGAGAGGGTGGGAGGAACTTGAGAGTGAGAGAGAGAGAGATAGAGACAGAGAGAGGGAGGGAGAGATAGAGAGAGAGGGGGAGAGGGAGAGTGAGGAAGAGTGTTTTCCCATGTTGGGACCCTCTAGAATAAGGAGTGACACAACCATCATTTACAAAACCATTACAACTCAATTCAACATTCATTCCATTAAAAACTTCAAGCTTAATAACATGTCATTAGATCCTTGATGTAAAAGGTATAAAATCATCATGAATAAGAATCATTATCTTTCAACCATGATACATAAACAAGAACATTGTGTACACTATAGGGGTTTGATGCAACCTTCAAACAAAATCCTTACAAGACAACAAGATAAATGTTCATTAGAGTGTTCATGTGAAATCTATGCAATAATCATGATCAACAAATAAGACATCATTCAACCACGATTCATGAATAAACACTATATATGCACACTATATATATGAACAAACACTAAATTAATAGATTATTTCATATTTATTACTAAATTTTTGTCTAATCATTATACTATTATATTCATAAACTCAACATTGAAAATATCCATCCAACCAAATTCTTTATAAAATATCCATCCAACCTGTCAAATTCTTTATAAAAATAAGATCATTGTTTTAATAAAGTTTTGTGGCTCTCTGTTGCGTCTCTTCATTTATTTGTGTTTTCCTTTTTAGAATGGGACTGTCTCCTCTCCTCTAGCCATCATTGATTCTCGTCTAATTCCACTTCCATGGACCTAAAAACATCAACATTTTGCATATTTGATGCAAAACACCTCAAAAATGGATGAACACATTCTTCATTCTGAATAGCGTTACCTTGATTTTGAATGGTTCTAAAATTCACATTTATTTGTTCTCAAAAGCGAGCACCATTGGATGCAGGTGGTGGAGGTGGGGGTTACAAAGTGGAGTGGGTGGAGGTGGAGGGTGTGCATCCATGATTTAGATATAAGTGAACCTGCATTTTGTTGCAATGTGGAAGTGTTAAGCTCCAAATTGCCAATACTTAGTGAATTTGGATACATAGTTAGTAATGGTTAAACAAAACTTGTCCTAGCAGCCATAGGGAAATGGGAAAAGTTAATGGGTAATAATTGATGGGCTATGTAGGAGGCTATCGTACAATATGATAGCCTCCTGCATAGCCCATCGATTATTATCCATTAACTTCACCCATTTCCCTATGCCTGCTAGGACAAGTTTTGTTTGAACAATACTAACTATGGATTCAGATTCACTAAGAATTGGAAATTTAGAGCACAATGCTTCCAACAAGTGTCCCTTCTATTTTGAGAGCTGAGGAGAGTCAAAAGAATTAAAAAATTAAAAAACAAATTGTTTAGCAAAGAAATACTAACTTAAGAATAAGCAACAAAGCAAGAATTTAAGAAACACGAGAATAAGTGATAAAGAAGAAGGAAAAATATACAAGAATGTAAAAAAGTTTAAATAAATGTAGAAAGGGGGTAATGAAGTTTCAATTTTATGTTTTTTTTCTAGTAATGAAGGTTCAATTTTTTTGTTTGATGTTTTTTTTTGCTTTCCACTAAGGTTTCAATTTTTTTTCTAGATTTAAATAGAAATGAAAAAATTCAACAAAACTACAAAGAATGCAAAACAAAACCTAAATTAATCACTAATTAGAAAAAAAAATAAAAAAAATGCAAAGAACACATACCTAGAACACGTCGGAGGTCGCTACGCACGATGGTGGTTGTTGCTCAACTGGTGGCATCATGAAAATGAGGCAGGGTTTGGGTTATAAAGTCCTCAACAAAACGGATATATGTTTATAACAGATATCCATTATAAATAGAAGTCTGTTTCTTTCTAGCATATTGATATATTTTGAGGAGGCTTCAAATCCAATGCAATTTATAACAAATATCCGTTATAAATGGATATTTGTTTGCTATGTATTCTTAATATATAATAAATTTATTATATATAAATTTATCATAATATATTCCATATATACTATACATTATATAATATTTATTATATAATATATATTATATATTATATATTATATATTATATATTATATATTATATATTATATATTATATAATATATTTAATACATAGTCTGCCTTTGAAGTCTCCATCTCTCTCACAGATCTTTAATTTATATATATATATAATCATTATATATTAAAGAGAGGTAGAGAGAGAGAAAGAACTGAAAGGGAGAGAGGGAGAGAGAGAAATACCTAAGAGGGAGAGAGGGAGAGTGAGGGAGAGAGGGAGAGAGAGAAATACCTAAGAGGGAGAGAGGGAGAGTGAGGGAGAGAGGGAGAGAGAGAAATACCTAAGAGGGAGAGAGGGAGAGTGAGGGAGGGAGGGAGGGAGAGAGAGAGAGAGAGAGGGAAATGAACAAGAGGGAGTGGAAGAGAGGGAGAGTGGGTTTAGGGGTTTAGAGAGAGGGGAAAGATGTGGACAAAGAGAGTGGGAGAGAGGGACATATTTGTCCAACATGCATATTTCTATTTACATATGCATATACCATTACATTATTTATTTTAAGCATATTACATATACATATACATATACATATACATATATATATATATATATATATATATATACATATATATATATATATATATATATACATATATATATATATATATATATATACATATTATTTTATACATACATATTTTTACATATTATGGCTTTTTTATTATGCATATTATTTTACATGCATTATTATTTTTTACATACATATATTATGATGCATATATACATATATGCATATATTTTTACATATGGTTATGGCTTTTACATGAGAGAGAGAGGGAGAGGGAGAGTGGGAAAGTGGGATAGAGAGAGGGAGAGAGGGAGAGTGGGATAATACATTATATATTAATATAATATTAATATATTATTATATATTAATATAATATTAATATATTATTATATATTAATATATAATAAATATATATCATATATTATAACAAACAATAATTCTTAAAACTCAAGTAAACAGATATCCATTATAAACATATATTGGTTTCCTTTTTCTAAGGATTGTAAAGGTAGACTTGCATGAACAACAACAAGCATGTCAAGTGGAAGACATAACGGATATTCGTTTCAAAATGAATATTCATTTTGAAACGGATATTCATTTTGAAACGGATATCCATTTTGTAAGTTATATAAAAAATGGGACTGTTTTGAGTATTTCAACGGTCCCTACAATATTTCTATCGCAAAATTCTCATGCTTTTTGTTTGCATCAAACAAAATTATGCTTTTGAAAGATTCTCTTACCCTTTTTTTACAATTACAATCATTTATGTGTGTTTTTGTGTTTGTGCAATGGGGAGCAACAGTCGCCATAAGAGAAAAAGTAAAAGAAAACTTACATCAGATGAAATTAAAGCATATAGAGCAAAAGATAGAGAAAGTAGTAGGAAAAGAAGACAAGGTATGAAAAATATTCAAATTGAAGCTTCTTCTGCACCGTTAAATGTTAATTCAAGTGAAGATGAAATAGAAATTGAAAATATTGAACATCATATTGAAATTGAAAATGAAAATGTGAACAATATTGAGAATGGAAATGTTGTTGAAAATGTTATTGAAAATGAAATTGTTATTGAAAATCAAAATGTTGTTGAAAATGAAATTGTTATTGAAAATGAAAATGTTGTTGAAAATGAAATTGTTATTAAAAATGTTGAAAATAGTGAGAATGAAAATGTTAAATAACATTGAACTTGAAAATGAAAATTTTGATAACATTGAAAATGTTGATAATGAACCTTATGTAACGCCTAATTACAAGAGAACCCCTAAATGGTTGGTTGAAATAGATGAGAACATAATTGATAATCTTGAAGAAAAAATGTCACAATGAACGGTTCATTTGTGGGCTACCAAAATGTTCAATGAATACTTTTCCAATAAGACATTAACCGGACAATGTCAATTTTTTGTGCAATTACTTAAGATTTACAAAATGAGACCATTATTAAAAAAAATGAAGATTTGTATCACAACAAAAATGAAAAAAAATAGTCTTATTGTAAAAAATCTTTTTAATGCTCTAACCTCTATTGGAAAGACTAGTAAGGAAAAAAATAAAAGGGATGCTTGTAGAGTAATCACAACCTCACTAGTAAGCCATCATTTGAGAAAGGCTTGTTTAATGAGATAAACTTTTATTGGTTTAAACTTAAATTGTAAAACATTGAATAGAGCACTCTCAAGAAGAGGAAGACTAGATAGTCCTCTTCAAAATGATATGTGGGCTTTTAGTGGGAGGCTTCCACGTGTTGATAAGAAGCTAACCAATAATGTAAAGATGCAAATTAAACAATTTTGGAACTCTCACTCTAGAGTATCACGAAATGTAAAGGATATTTTAAAGTTATGAATTGGTAATCGAGATCATACACCACATCCTAAACATTTTTTTAGAATGTAGCCAAACAATTTTGTACAAACAATATTCTAAAGAACATCCAGATTTGCAAATCTCACAAAGGGCTTTTGAGTCTTGCAATCCATTTTATTGTGTACCTATTAATGTTCATAATACATGTTGTAAATACCATGTTAAGTTTTCAATGTATCATGAATTATTATGTCTTATCCATTCTACTATGCATACTGATGAAATGTTGTAGGAGTGTCATGCAATGCAACTTCCCAAGTCATCCAGGGAGTTGTTAGATTCATTTTTATGCATTAGAGGTGATGGTTGCTTATTTTATAGAAATGATTGTTTAAATGAAGCATGTTTGCAATGTGGTGATTTATCGAAGTTTGTAACATGCTTTCATGAGGGCAACAATCATGATTTTGGTAACAAGATTGTTGAGAAAAAAAGGTTTGAGATAGTTAAATACACATTGAAGAGTGGAGGTGAGGGTTCTAGATGTCATTTGGTTGCAAGAGAGGTAAGTATTGTTGATTTTATTTCTGATTTTAAGAAAAATATTTTCTATAAGTATGCCAATCCAATCTTTACTAGTATCTTTGCCAAATCAGTAGGAATAAGGTAGTACATTCTCTTCTTGAAATATTCTAAATCAATGTGTTTGAGGTTTGTATCTCTAACTCCTGCCCAATAGGAGGTGATCCTAGACTTTGGAAGTCTCCCCTTGAAATTGTACTTCATCCTTTCAGCTCTAGTCCACTCCTCTTTCTCGGGATCAAGCATCTTTTTTCCCTTTATAATCTTGGCCTTGCTTGGCTCCGCCTACATCTGGTTAGACAAACACTATAATAATTTGACATGCATTACAAAATTAATCATTGCATTACCATAGAGTTAGTGAAACTATCTTCTTCCACAAGTGATATATAACATTTCATCATTCATCATTAAGCCCAAAAAACAAGTTTTGAACCCTCAAAAGTAATGCTAAAACTTTCATTGGGTTTTCAAGCCAATCCTAGATTTTAGAGATTTTACTTGATCATGAATTTTGGGGAATCCACCACCCCAAGGATTTTGTGAAAAAGCATCATTCAGAAAATTCAAGAGGGCGTGAAATCTGTGTAGCTTGGGCATGGTATAGTTAAGGTGAAATTAAGCTCATACAATTTTATTCACGATCCCAAGTGCATTAAATGACTAAAATTTAACCTTAAAGCATGAATTAAGAACTCAAAACACCCAAGGCACTCAAAAATTCAGTAACGGTAAAACCTCGGAGAAACCAAGTCCACGCGGAATCCGTGAAGACAACATCATCGAACAATCCATAGACATGAAAAATTTGTGAAAGTGAGAAGTTTCAGAGTTTTCATTAAGGTGCGGAATTTGTGAAGGGACAAGGATCGAAGAATCCAAGCCCTCAGGAATTTAGCTATAGGGTTTATAACTTTGGAGATTCCATGCATCGAGGGATTACATGATGAATTCAAAACTCAAAAAATTTGAAGAATGACAAATTTCACGAAAAAGAGTGTTTAGGTGATTTTGAAGACATGCAGATTCAGTGAAAGGGATACCTATCAAGCTTCCCAAACTCTTAGGTATCTAGTGATAACTTTAAGTTTTGGAAAACCACACTTCTATGCTTGCTCATTCACCAGGATTCAAAATTTAGGTATAGTCACAAAATCATAGCAAGGATTCAAATCGATAACAAAACCTAGCACATTACCCCTCCATGAACATGATTGTTAAGCATTTCCATTCCTTTAATCATATTCTTCAAAATAAAATGACCCAAGGTTTCAATCATGAACATACCCAACAATCCTAAGACAATACAAGGGCAATAAAATTAGTTATCCTATAAATGATGCTCTAAATACAATCTAAAGATTCCCAAGTTCATATCCATCAAATCCAAAACCATGTACCCATCGAATCTAAAACTATCAAAGTGCTTTAAATCAACAACCAAAGCATAAACCCTAGTTTATCAATCATGCAAAAATGATGCCCTAAACTAAATCTATATTTCAAATGAAAATGAAAATGAAAATGCACTAATAACAATTTCAAAATATAAAAAAATTAAAGCCAAGTCAAATGACGCAAACCATTCAAAATATATATTCAAATAAATATGGAATGGAGGTTTAAGCTCATACTTTTTATGACTAATGCAATATGCAAAGCACAAACCAACATTTCAAAACTCTAGGCAATAATGATGGAATCCACACACCCAATCCTTGAAACCCTAACTCCAATCCGCCCAAGCATTCAAAACCAATCAAGCCTTTAAGCTCTTCAAATGACAAAGGTACAATGACAAAAAAACTCCAAATCACATTATAAACCAAGCCAAAAAGAACCATTAATCAGCGAAGGAAAGGATTTTGCAAAGACAAGGATTTCAGGGGATCCAAAAAGGTCTGGATTTAGCTATGAAAACTTTCAGGAATTCCACCTAGGCTAGGAATCTCTAAAAAAACATGATTTTTGGAGAATCCAAATGGTTTTGTATTCTCTAAGCTTGGACCCATTTGATCATTGAAGGGACTTGGAAATTCTTTCAGTTGATTAAACATAAGGCCAATTGTTGAAAAATACATTCACCCTCTATTTTAACCATCCTTAAAGCTCAAGAGGTGACGACACCAAAATTCAAAGGACCCATCCCTTAAGGAGAAAAGGAAAAATCTAAGCAAAAAATGAAAGCAAAGAGGGTCCCTGCTCTTTGCGGGGCGTGTATGCAAAAATGACACCACATATTCTATCCTCTTAGCTTCTTCAAATTGTGTCTTCAAGTATACTATCATACGGTCAAATTCCTCAAGATTTTTGGATAGATTTTCAATCCCCTTTTGTGCAAGGTTTTTCCTCAAGTTCTCTTTTATAAATCTTTCAATCTCATCTAGAGCATAGATGACTTCACCTTCAAGATCCATTTATCCTTCTTCTTCATCATCAGAGTCTTCAACTTCTTCTTTTTTCTTGTTCTACAAACTCTTTTTCCATGAATAAAAATTCATCTCCTTCAACCACAAAGGCACAATCATGGTCAACATTTGAGCTATCACTAACATCAGATGAATCACTTTCTTCTTGTGTATAAAAGCTCTTCTTTTTCTTAGAAAAATCCTTCTTCTTACGAAAGAAGGTTTTCTTCTTTTTACTATCCTCTTCTTATTTAGAGTTATCATTTTTATCGTAAGGGAATTTAGTAGCAAAATGTTCTATCTTACCATAGTTAAAGCATTTAAAGGGTGACTTACCTCTATTTTTTTCATAGCCTCTCCTTAATCTTCTAACAAAGTTTGCTTCTTTTCAATCAATCTTTTTTTATTCTAATGAAGATGCTTCTGTTGGAGTTAAAATGACATTGAGAGGGGAGGGTTGAATCAGTGTCTTAACAGATTTGACCAATTTTCCAAAAAACTTCAAAACATATGACAGATTTGTTCTCAATATTACTCTGATTAATGCATTCATGAGTTGAATGTAATCATTTATAAATAGAATTGAGCAAAGTAATAACTCAATAGTGAATAGAAACAACAATAGCATAGTAAAACAGAGAGAACACAGAAGAACAAGGAGGCAAAATATTTTGCTGAGTGGAAAACCCTCCTGGGGTATAAAAACCACTCCCTAAAATGCCTTCCTAGCTTAATCTTATAATCAACTATTCACAAGGCCTTATAGGTTGATTTTTTAGCACCCACTCAAGGACCACCAACCCCTCATTTAGAGATATCTATCTCAAGGCGTACCAACCCCTCAAATTATGTTTTGAACAATAATAATGATTTAGAGGGTTTCTCTGTTTTCAGTTAAGCACATATCTCTCTTGTTTTCTCATCTACAGAATACCTTAAAGATTCAATAACTGAATCCCTAAAATACCTCATAGAGAAGAAACTCACAATCTCTGCATCTTATTATACAGATTTTATTGAAGAGTTTTATCCATATATTTTTATACAACCAAGGAATGATAATCTCATAATTACATCAATAGTCGAACAGAAAACTAAGTTTTCTGCTTCTATATATACATCTTAATTTACATGCCAGATAGGTAACTGTCTTAGGAGTAATGGTAGAACAACCAACCCAGCTAAGAGTTGTTCTCAACAAATCTAAAACATGTGAGATCATTTCTTTGCATAAAATGCACAACTGCCCACCACAGAAAATCATAGCATCTAATGTATGAAAGACAATACTCAGTCAAGGCATCATTTGTCATAGAGATGCAGAGAGCAGTTAAAGAAAATGGTGATTATAAACTAATATGCACAGTATGAAACGCATAAATAAAAATACCAGACAAATCTGTAACTCCCATGGCTCCATTATCCACTATCGAGCTTCCAGTCAAAAATGCACCAAATAAACCTTCCATAAACCTCTGTAAGAACTGTTACAGTCAGCAACAATAGAAACGTAAACACTCATGATGGCAGCCAGGCTAGGGTTTGATACCCAGCCAAAAAGAATAAGCTCAAAAATTTTGCCCTAAACCTTTTTATTTCCATCGATGACATGTTATGTCGAAGCCAAATTTAATATTGCCAGACATTCAATTTGCTTTCATTGTGACACATCAGATTCAGAGAGAAGAAATATTGAATACAACATGCTCCACTGAAGGACTTCCTTAGTACATTATTCTTTCGCTAAGACATGAGGAAACTTCTTACCGAGATGCCCTTTAGTTTCATTCACTATCACTGTAACAAAACAATATCGGAGAGACCTCTCGTAGAAAAACTTGAGTCATATCAAAAAAACTTCATTCACTTGGGGTCACTTAGACAATCTAGATCTTATGCCAACGAAGTCCCTTTATGTTCCATCGACGAGACCGAAGGTCACTTACCGAGACCTCTCGTCAAAAACCCTAGCTCTTACCGAAGAGACTACCTTTATTTTTTTGGTTGGTGTAACAAATTGAATTTGCCAAGACCTATTTTGAAACCGCTCAGCTCTTGCTGATGAAACTCCATAAGCACTAGTCGGTGAGACATAATCCTTTTCGTTAAGACCTTTCACTGAAGCCTTAGAATCTTGCCGATAAACTTCCACATGCACTAGTCGGTGAGACCAAGTGAAATTGCCAAGACCTTAGCCCTATACCGCCCAGTTTGGTCGAAGTTCTCTCAAAGAGCAGTTTGGTGAGACTCCTCCCGAAAAATAGATAAAACCTTTTGAGCACAAGTCGGTAAGACAAGAAAGACTCACTATGACATTACCCCGAGGATGATTTCCTTTGCCGATATGCTCATTCTGAAGCGGGTCAGGGAGACATAAGGAAATCGATAAGACCTTATTCTGACGGTATAACATATGCCGATAGAGAACACATTATGTCATTGAAACAAAAGAGAAGTCTTGCTGATAGCAGCCTATAAGATAAATGCAATCGCCATGACATCTGAAATGTCTTGCCGATAGGCAACTCAGACATTTTAAAGTGGATCAGGGAGACCCTGCCATACTCATGCCAATATGTGTAAGCCCAAATGAGAAAAAACCAACACTTGTGATATGCAAAAAGAACCATCCTGACAAAGAAACCATCTTCCAAACTCTGTCAGTCAAAGAGATAGCATTCATAACTTGAACTAGAATTCTCATCACCATGAAATTAAAGCATAACAAATAACTTTCTGTAATAGCCAAGAGACATCAAAGAAGTGCCATTATAAATCATAAGGATCAAAGATTTTGTCATCAAGGACAAACCATAAACACAACTGAGATCCAACAAACTCCCCCTTTGTCCTTGATGGAATAACACAAATGACTCTCCCCCTTTTTGCCTCAATGACAAAGAATAGAAGAGAAGAATGTGCATTGCCATGAAACACAAATGAGAAGCAAAAAATCATGAGAAACAGCTACAAAAAAAGAGTAGAAGTGCAGCAACCAAAAATGTAGGAGAGTTGTAAGTGAATCAAAAAATATAACATGCTCCCCGTAAGCAGTAGCTTGGAGATTTAGTGAAGTAATGATTGAGAGATAACTACCAATCGAAGTCTCAGCCTCTCAAATAACTCTTTTGCTAAGGGCTTTGTAAAAATATTGGCTACCTGATCTTGAGATCCAACAAACTGTAAGTAGACTTCATTAGCCAAAACCTTTTCTTGAAGAAAATGAAACTTAATAGCAATATGTTTCGTGCAAGAGTGCATAACAGGATTTTTTTAAATATTTATCGCACTAGTGTTATCACAAAGAATGGAAACGGGTTTAGAAACATCAATACCCATATCTGAAAGAGTTTGACTCATCCACATAACTTGAGTACAGCATGAAGTGGCAACAATGTATTCTGCTTCAGCAGTAGAGAGAGAAATAGATACTTGTTTCTTGGTGTGCCATGCCACTAAACGATCACCAAGAAAGAATGCAGCACCACTGGTGCTTTTCCTATCATCCAAACAACCAGCCTAGTCAACATCAGTATAAGCAATCAAAGAGAAATCATTGCTCCTAGGATACCAAAGACCATAATCAAGAGTGCCCTGAATGTATCTAAATATCTGTTTAACAGCAGTAACATGAGAGTCTTTAGGTGATGCCTGAAAATGTGCAACAGTGCAAACTACCTACATAATGTTAGGTCTAGAGGCAGTTAAATATAAGATATTGCCGATCATTGATCTATATTCCGTTTGATTTGCATCAGGAGAATCATCAACCTTAGTAAGTTTGCAACCAGTAACCATTGGAGTGCTAACTAGATGGTATTCATCCATCTGAAATTTCTTAAGCATCTCTCTAGCATATTTGGATTAAGAAAGAAATATTCCATTCTCACATTGAGAGATTTGAAGACCCAGAAAGAAGTTTAATTCTCCTAACATTGACATTTCAAACTCAGATTCCATTATCTGAGAGAATTTTTTACTCAAAGTGACATTATTGCAGCCAAAGATAGTATCATCAACATAAATTTCAACAACTAAAATATCATAACCTTCAGTTTTAACATAAAGATTATTGTCTACACCTCCTCTAACAAAGCAATTAGAAATTAAGTGACTGTCTAGCCTAGAGTACCAAGCTCTAGGTGCTTGTTTTAAGCCATAGAGAGCCTTTTTCAACATGTAAACATGGTTAGGATTATCTTTGCATATAAATCCTTCAGGTTGTTCAACATAGACCTCTTCATCTAAATAGCCATTCAAAAAGGCAGTTTTGACATCCATTTGATAAATAGTAATTTTTTTGTAAATAGAATAAGCCAAGAATATTCTGATAGATTCTAGTCTAGCAACAGGTGCAAAGGTTTCACCAAAATCAATACCTTCTTGTTGAGCATAGCCTTTGCAGAAAAATCTTGCTTTGTTGCGAATAACATTACCATTTTCATTAACCTTGTTTTTGTATATCCATTTGCCTCCAATGACATTCTTGTCATCTGGTCTTCGGACTAACTCCCAAGTCTGATCAATTTCTTCCTACATAGCATTAAGCCAACATGAGTCTATGAGAGTTTCATTAAAAAATTTAGGCTCAAACTAAGTAACTAGACAGAAAGCAATTTGTGCCTTTTCATCAGATTTTGCAGCCTTTCTTCTAGTTTGAACTCCTACATTTTTATCCCCAATAATCTAATCTTTGGGGTGGTATATAGCTAGAGTTTTCGAAGGATCATTTGATGCAACCTTTTCAGGACTTGCATTTTCATTTTTAGGGCTTGTTGATTCAGTAACAGACTTTGTTGTTCCAGCTCCTTCAGAAATTATTTCAAATTCAAGTTCTTCTTCCTCATTATTTTGCAAAGATTTTGCATTCAAATGTGGTCTTTCATCAAATTTTACATTAATAACTTCAACAATCTTATTAAGCCTTTTGTTGAGACATTTATAAGCTTTGCTATGAGTTGAGTATCCCAAAAAGATACCCTCATCATTTTTGGATTGAAAACTTCCAAGATTATCATCATCCTTTTTGATAAAACACTTACTTCCAAAAATTTTAAAGTATTTGACAGAAGTAGTTTTTCCAAACCACAGTTCATGAGTGTGTTTAGATTTCACCCTAAGTTGCACTCTATTCAAAATGTATACAGCTGTATGAACACCTTCTTCCCAATACATATCAGACAACTTAGCTTCATCTAGCATGGTTCTAGCCATTTCTTTTATAGTTCTGTTTTTACGTTCAACTACCCCATTTTGTTGAGGTGTTTTAGTTGCAGCATACTACCTTTTAATACCGTGTTGTTCACAGTAATCAATAAACTCTTGAGAGGTGAACTCACCTCCTTTGTCTGATTGAAGGCATTTGAGTTTCAGATCAGATTCCTTTTCAACCATTTTACGAAATATTTTGAACCTTTCAAAGGCTTTTGATTTGTGCTTAAGAAATGTGACCCAAACCATTCTAGTATAATCATCTACAAAAAGCATAAAGTATTTTTCACCATTAATGGACCTTGTTCTAGTTGGTCCACATAAATCAATATGCACAAGTTGTAAAGGTTTTGAAGAAGAATGTTCTTTTGTCTTGGAGTTGATTTTAATATGTTTACCACTTAAGCATTCTTTGTACACAGAATTTTCTGGCTTGTTAAGAATTGGTAAACCTCTAACATTCTAATTATTACTGATTCTAACCATATTTTCAAAGTTTATGTGTCCTAATCTTTTATGCCATAACCAGCTCTCTTCAATTTGGCCCATTAGACACATACCTTGAATATTGTCATTGCAAGATGAGTCAAGGAGATTGTACACATTTCCTTTTGTCCTCCTTCCAGCTGCAACAGCCTTTGCAAGCTTGTTCTTAATCTCACATCCCTGCGAATTAAAAAGAACATGATAACCACTATCATAGGTTTAACTAACACTTAGAAGATTGTGCTTGAGACCTTCCCCATAGTACACATTATAGATAGGAGTGTCTTCATTTAGAAGAAGTGAACCTCTACCTTTAATTTGAATACTAGAATTATCATCAAACTTAACATGTCCACCTACATAATCTTCAAGTTTTATAAACTTGTCCTTATCGCCAGTCATATGGTTAGAACATCCACTATCCAGGACCCATAAGTCCTTTTTCTTGGAATGAAAATCAGTTTGAACCAACATAGTTTGTTCAATGTTGTTAATAGTCTTAGGTTTCCAAACCTTTTTAATTTTTTGTTGTTTCAATTGCAGATCAGTTCTGCACTGTTTGACAGAATGTCCCAAAGTATTGCATTTAAAACATCTGATCTGTCTAACAAAACCATAGTGTTTCCTAAGACCAAACCTGGGTATTCTAGAATTTATAAGCCTACAAGTGCTCACCTTATGACCAAATTTGTTGCAGAAAAAGCAATAACCATAGAAAAAAGAATTGACATTGTATGAAGGTCTATTACCTCTAAAAAACTTAGCATGATCCTTACAAGATTCTGAGTGATTTGAACCTGAATTTTTGACTTCAGAAGAGGGGTTTTGTTTTGCTTTGTCAGTTGAGCATTCACCCTTTTCAAAACCAACACCAGATTTATCTTTATACACCTTTTGTTTGCTGAGCATCTCATTCAGTTTTAGAGTGCTTTCATATTTTTCAATTTCCTTCCTAAGAAGGACTACTTCTTGTTCCAGTTTTTGAATTTCATGATCTTTGCAGCTTAGAGTCTCTCTAAGACATACTTCAGCTCTTTTAGCTTCTTCAAGCTGAGTTTTTAGAGAGATCAATTCTTGATCTGGTTTTTGTTCTTGAGTAAGAACTTGTTTTTTGAGTTTTCTAACCTCTTGAAGAGCACATTTTAGCTCACTTTCAAGATCTACTTCACCTTCTTCAGTGTCAATGGTGTTAGAATCATTTTGCTAAGTAAATTCAGCCATGAACAAAGTTTCAACTTCATCAGCTGATGAGTCTTTAGACTCAATATCAGATTCATCCTTACTAAACAGACTTTTCTTCTTTTTAAAATTGAAGTTTCGTTTAGGTTTGAAAGCCTTCTTCTTAGGCTGTATTTCAGTTGTCTCGTTGTCATAGATTTGATCATCATAGGGACGGTTTGCAGCAAAGTGACCTATTTTTCCACAGTTAAAACATTTAAAGGGAAGTTTTCCTTTATATTTTCCTGATCCCTTTTTAAATCTTCTAACAAAATGAGATTCTTTAGAATCAAACAACTCTGATTCACTGACATCGACTTTTTCTTTCTTTTCAGAGTTAAAGGCAGTTTATTTTCCTGTTGAATTGTTTTTGCTAGTTCTCATTTCATAGGCAGTAAGTATTCCTTGCAGGCTGTCTAAGGTAAGCTTATCAAAGTGTTTCTTTTCTTCTACGGCTAAAACCTTAGATTCAAATATAGATGGTAAGGACCTAACAACTTTTGTGACCACATCAAATTCATTAACCTCTTGACCTAGACCTTTCATTCCATTGACAACTTCATCAACTCTTAGGAAATATTCAACCACTTTCTCATCATCCTTCATTTTCAACTCCTCAAACTGATGTTTGAGAGTAATGATTTTTGACAGTTTGACTTTCTCATTCCCTTGATATATAGTTTCAAGTTTTTCCCAAATTCCATGAGCAGATTTGCAATGCATGACTTTAATGAACAAATCTTTGTTTAATCCACACAAGATGGAATTCTTAGCTCTAGCATTTGTTTCATACTTCTTTTTCTCAGCAGCATCACTGGGAATAGTGGTTGGTACATTGTAATCTTCTAAAACAATGCTCCAAACATCAACATCAAAAGAGAAAAGAAAAGCTTCCATTCTTATTCTCCAGAACACATAATTTGTTCCATCAAATAACGGAGCTCTGGTTACATAGGCACCTTCTTGAGAATGTGCCATTAAAAACAAACTCCAAGACCAAGATCAATCCAAGGTAATTAAACCAATCAGAGGACCCTATGCTCTTATACCAATTGTTAGAGTTAAAATGACACTGAGAGGGAGGGTGAATCAGTGTCTTAACAGATTTGACCAATTTTCCAAAAAACTTCAAAACATATCATAGATTTTTTCTCAATATTACTCTGATTAATGCATTTATGAGTTGAATGTAATCATTTATAAACAAAATTGAGAAAAGTAATAACTCAACAGTGAACAGAAACAAAAATAGCATAGTAAAACAGAGAGAACATAGAAGAACAAGGAGGCACAATATTTTGCCAAGTGGAAAACCCTCCTGGGGTATAAAAACCACTCCCTAAAATGCCTTCCTGGCTTAATCTTATAATCAATTGTTCACAATGCCTTATAGGCTAATTTTTGAGCACCCACTCAAGGAGCACCAACCCCTCATTTAGAGATATCTATCTCAAGGAGTACCAACCCCTCAAATTATGTTTTGTACAATAATAATGATTCAAAAGGTTTCTCTGTTTTCAGTTAAGCACATATCTCTCTTGTTTTCTCATCTACAGAATACCTTAAAGATTCAATAACTGAATCCCTAAAATACCTCATAGAGAAGAAACTCACAATGTCTGCATCTTATTATACATATTTTATTGTAGAGTTTTATCCATATATTTTTATACAGCCAAGGAATGATAATCTCATAATTACATCAACATTCGAACAGAAAACTAAGTTTTTTGCTTCTATATATACATCTTAATTTACATGCCAGATAGGTAACTGTCTTCAGGAGTAACGACAAAACAGCCAACCCAACTAAGAGTTGTTCTTAACAAATCTGAAACATGTGAGATCATTTCTCTACATAAAACGTACAACTGCCCACCACAAAAAATCATAACATCTAATGTATGAAAGACAATACTTAGTCAGGGCATCATTAGTCATAGAGATGCAGAGAGCAGTTAAAGAAAATGGTGATTATAAACTAATATGCACATTATGAAATGCATAAATAAAAATACCAAATAGATCTGTATCTCCCATGGCTCCATTATCCACTATCGAGCTTCCAGTCAGAAATGCACCAAATATACCTTCCATAAACCTCTGTAAGAACCGTTACAGTCAGTAACAACAGAAACGTAAACACTCATGATGGCAGCCAGGCTAGGGTTTGATACCCAGCCAAAAAGAATAAGCTCAAAAAATTTTCCCTAAACCTTTTTATTTCCATCGATGACACATTATGCCGAAGGAAACTTTAACGTTTCCAAACATTCAATTCGCTTTCGCTATGATTGATCAGATTTGGAGAGAAGAAATGTCGAATACAACATGCTACACTAAAGGACTTCCTTAGTATATTATTTTTTCGCTAAGACATGAGGAAACTTCTTACCGAGATGCCCTTTAGTTTCATTCACTATCGCTATAACAAAACGATATCAGAGAGACCTCTCGTAGAAAAACTTGAGTCATACCAAAAAAACTTCATTCACTTGGAGTCGCTGAGACAATCCAGATCTTACGCCAACGAAGTCCCTTTATGTTCCATCGGCGAGACCGAAGGTCACTCGCCGAGACCTCTCGTCAAAAACCCTAGCTCTTATCGAAGAGACTACCTTTATGTTTTCGGTCGGTGTAACAAATCAAATTTTCCAAGACCTATTTCGAAACCGCTCAGCTCTTGCCAATGAAACTCCATAAGCACTAGTCGGTGAGACATAATCGTTTTCGTTAAGACCTTTCACCGAAGCCTTAGACTCTTGTCGATAAACTTCCACATGCACTAGTCAGTGAGACCAAGTGAAATCACCAAGACCTCAGCCCGATACCCCTCAGTTTGGCCGAAGTTCTCTCAAAGAGCAGTTCAGTGAGACTCCTCCCAAAAAATAGATAAAACCTTTTGAGCACAAGTCGGTAAGACAAGAAAGACTCGCTATGACATTACCCCAAGGACGATTTCCTTTGCTGATATGCTCATTCTGAAGCGAGTCGGGGAGACATAAGGAAATCGATAAGACCTTATTTCGATGGTATAACATATGTCAATAGAGAACACATTTTGTCACCACAACAAAAGAGAAGTCTTGCCGATAGCATCCTGTAAGATAAATGCAATCGCCATGACATCTAAAATGTCTTGCTGATAGGCAACTCAGACATTTCAAAGTGGATTGGGGAGACCCTTCCATACTCATGCCAATATGTGTAAGCCCGAATGAGAAACAACCAACACCTATGATATGCAAAAAGAACCATCCTGACAAAGAAACCATCTTCCAAACTCTATCAGTCAAAGAGATAGCATTCATAACTTGAACCAGAATTTTCATCACCATGAAATTAAAGCATAACAAATAACTTTCTGTAATATCCAAGAGACATCAAAGAAGTGCCATTATAAATCATAAGGATCAAAGATTTTGTCATCAAGGACAAACCATAAACACAACTGAGATCCAATAGCTTTTGCCTTTTCCTTCTTGGTTGCCTTAGATAAAACTTCTCTCTTGGAAGTTTCTGCACCTCCCATTCTCATTTCATAGGTTGTGAATATTCCATGCAACTCATTATCAATGATTTTATCCAAATCTCATGCTTCCTCTATTGCAAAATTTTTAGAATCATATCTAGAAGGCAGGGATCTTAGTACCTTTTTGATAATTACAGATTATTTCACTTCTTCTCCTAGGCCTCAAATTGCATTAACTATTTCATCTACCCTGAGAAGGTAGTCTACAATTTTCTCTTCATCACTCATCTTAAGGCTTTCAAACTTACCTTTGTATATTTATATATGAACCATGGATTTTTGGGTGTAAGGTGCTATGACTCTTTTGCTCTATTGGGTTTTTTCACCTAAAGGGGAGAGATAGACCCCACACAAAATCTAGGTGGTTCACTCAAACTAATTCACAAACAATGAAAATATGACTAAATGCAATGATCTAAATAAAACAAACTAATAAAATGGATTGATTATTTATGCAAAATCTAAGAAATATGAAGTGTTTGAAAACATAGTGTGATATACAGAAATGAACTAGAAACATAAACAAATGAAAACATAACTTAATGAAATTGAATGGAGTGCACCTGGAGGTAGAATGTCAATGATGGAAGGTTATGGAATGTTTCATAAATTATTTTTGATGACCACTAGGCCTCATTCGCCACAGATGGCGAATTAGTCCTACTTCTGGTAAATTCTGTTGAAACAGGTTTTGGGACACTGAGAACTGAAAACCTCAAAAAACACTTTCTCCAGCCTGGAAATGGGACTCATTCACCACTAATGGTGAATCGGTCCACCTACAAAAATCTACAAATTTTGAAGTCAACTTTGTGGGTCCAAATCTATACTTGTCTTCTTATTGGATGGACAGATTCAAATATGTAGAAAGTGGGTTGAATGATATCTCCAAGCTTGAATTAGGTCTTTGTTGACTTGTTGACCACTTTTCAACACCTATCTCTTTGAAAAATCTTCCTACAAGACCTACAAACACACATGCAAAGAGGGGGAAAATGGCTAAGGGTTAGAGTATAGGGGTTTGTCGTGGTCAAACCCCACTTTGGTAATCAAACCCTATGAAATGAAATGAAATAAGAAAGGAATGATAAAAAAATAACATGCAAGTGTCATGAACTCACCAAACCCTTGTTGTTGAAGTCTAAAGATATGTCAATGGTTGCTCCAAGATGCTTGATAATTGCTTGATTAAATGATGAAAAATGCTTGAATGCTATGATTCTTTTGATGAGTGAATGTTTGAATGAGTTGATGAGATGATAAAATGAGGGAAAAACATATATTTATACACACTTATGCCCTAATTTCCCAAAAATACAACATCACAGGCCGACCTAAGGTCTTAATGAATAAAAACCCAAAAGAAATTTGAAATTATTTTGAATTTTGTGCCAAGAGGGACTCATTCGCCACCAATGGCAAATGAGTCCCACTCAAGGCATGCAAGTGGGTGTCAGGGGTTAAGTTGTATTTAATGATGTTTGTTGGGTTTATATTCAAAAACACACTTAATTAAGGCCTATAAGTGTACAAAGGGGCCAAATAAAGAAGAAGAAAGGTGTATTTAGTGGTGACAAGTCTAGAAAAGTGTGAAAGTTTGTTACAAGACTTTACAACACTTTAAAATAAGACTTGGTAAGGGATAAAAATGGAAAATTTAGATGAATTATAATAAGAAGAGTCTAGAAAAGTGTAGAAATGTGTTACAACACTCCACAACACCTTTACAAGACATCATAAAATCTTAATAATTTGAATATTCAAGGCCTAATGTGAATGTATAAGTCACAGTATAATATTAAATCTAAGCAAAATAGGCTAAGCATCATAGAAAAAAGACCTAAATGACCATGAAAATGTCCAAAGATCCATTTTTCTGTGGTACAATAGCTTGGCCTACTTTACCTTGTCATCACTTTCATATATGTTCAACTTACCCCAAATCTCACTAGCAGTATTACAATGCATTACTTTGACAAACTTAGAGTTAGTTAGTACACAAAGAATAACATTCTTTTCCCTTGCATTATTCCCATGTGCTTTCTTATTAGCCTTCTACCACCTTCCACTTCATATGCAAACCATCACTCTAATATCTGAAAGCCCAAAGAATCCTTTGAGATATAGGTTGTCAAGGTTCATTCTTACAACTTACCACTTACTTACCTTTTGACAAGGCATAAGCCATCCTTTCAACTTGCGATCCCTGAAACCATTTTAGGTATCGACATTCGAGTTTCCTTCATACTACTTCCTTCACTTTTTGATAAGTCATAAGACTTATCACCGACCTCTGAAGCCCAGCAAGGTAAGGCATAAAGCAACTTGTTGAAGCCTAATGTCTGACACTTTTCAAAATTCCCACATTCTATCTTATTTTCCTTTGTGCATTCGGTATGAGGTATGACTGAAGCCTGAAGTCCAACATCTTTTAGAATTTACTCATTATTTCTTCATTTATTTGAGGCATTTGGTATAAGGTATAACTGAAGCCTGAAGTTTGAAACCCGATCAGACTTAGCTTAAGCACTCTAACTCTTTTATTTCTTCTTGCAAGTGGTATAAGGTAAGCCCGGGGCTCGAGGCATTCTAAGATAGACCAATTGACGTCAATGACCATCATGACTGACCACAATCTCCCTTTTGGCATCCTTGTGATGCCCTTTTGACATCAATGATAACTTAATGCCAACAAGTTTTACATTATTTTTAAGTCTTAATCATATTTTATTTCCTACTTTCCTTATTGATTTATACAAGGAATCATATTTTCATAAATAAGAATTTAATATTTTTAAAGCACTTTTGAAGAATTAGACCCATTCGACTTGAACAAATTCATAATCTCATATATAATCTTCAATAATTGTTCAACTCAAAGTCACCCCTTTTAGAATCTTGAGGGGTTGGATTTTGTTGGTTTGGAATAAGGATGGGAGTGTGACCAAGTGGACCTTGAGGAAAACTAATAAGTATAGTTTCCTTCAAGTCCTAATTATCAATCTGTATGATATGATGATAATGAGATTAAATTTTTATAATAAAAATGTGGAAGCCAAAGTCACGAGGTAGTTAATCATGGTTAGAAACTCAAAAATTGTGCATCATTCCATGATTGAAATCCTACCACCCAAGATGGCCTACATTAATCCAAAAATGTAATGCAAAAATTTTGGGCAAAGGATTAGGACCACTAACATCAAGGTGTCTACAATCCAACCTAAAAATGATATCAAAAGGATAAATTTGATAAAAACCTTGATAGATCAAATATACTCAAGTATTGCTCCTATCCCAAGCATGATTTGCCACTTAATTATTTTTCCTTCATCTTTTTTGGCTACTTTTATGTTATTTAATGGAAAAAACCACATCTCTTCTAGAAGACCCTTGTGCCTCTATTACCTAAATCACTATAGTGGTAACCTTATACAGTGTCACTAGCTTTACCTTCAATAAAACATGGGTGGATAACATGTGAGAATGAAGCCATGCTCTTGTGAAGAATTATATACGGATGCTCTACTTTGGCATATTTGTGTAGAAGGCGAGTTAGCACCACTTATGGAGTGTCTGAGAGAGCATGAAAAAAATAGCTCAATCTAGTTTTCTAGTGCATGGAATATAGGGTACGTCAAGATGGGAGGGATATCCTTTGAAGTTAACAAAGAGGTGATAACACAAGCCACAAGCTTGTCACGTAATGGAAGAAGTTGAAGAAACATACAAAGGTGCAAGATATGGAGAATATGAACATATTTTTCAAAGAAGGCGAAACCCCTATTAAGTTGCATGTAGGATATGACTCTAACAAACTCCTTGACCCATGGGATAAGGTATGCCTTGTTCTAATGAAATATATCTCTCTTGAGGGTCATTTTAAATGCTACTAATTCTATCACCTCCCTCTTCTAAACCATTTTAGGAATAAGGTGTTGATTAGCTTTTCATTCTATTTGTTGTCCTCTCTTGAACAATATATGAAACATGCCAGAGATGTGTCTTCAAAAAACTTATAAAAACAACCTATTCCTCTACATTAGGGGCTCATCCTCAAATTGTACCATTTCCATCTTTCTTTATGTCCTCACAAGCCAATTAGGGCTTGATTGGTTGAAGAACCCTTTGATATTCTTTCTCCTTCCAAAATCCCTCTGATGATCTATTGAGGATCTAGGGCGATTGCTTACATAATGCTTAACGTAAAATGACAACTTAATTCAATGCTTAAATGAACAAAATTAACATCATTCAAATGCTTAATCAACTTAGCATAATAAAGTGATAACTGAAAGAAAGAGAGAGAAGAGGTAGAAGATCGAACATAATTTGACAACAGAGTTCGCCAAAAGGCTACGTCTCCGAGTCCCTCTCCAATGGAGTGACTGATCTAATTATGCTCCAAAAATCAGTTACAATTGCACTAGGACCATTTCCTTCTAGCACTTTGGCAGCATGACAATACTCCGACATACAAAAATGGCTCAAATATCTCCTTAGAATCCCTCTTTCATATCACCTACCACCTGTTTCTCATTAGCCCCTAAGAACTCACACTCCTCCTTTTATACATAAATTTGTCATAATGGGCTAAAACCTCCATAATTATAAAAAAACAACATAAACCCCCCATTAACAATTCGTACAATATCTCATTTATCCTCTATGGCCTTTTAGTTAAGATGTTGGAGCGGGTTTTTGGCCATATAGGCCCATTTGTTATGGCTTGGCGAATAAAAAATCAACAAAACAAAACAGACCCTTCACATATCTTAAGAAGCCTCAGTGGTTTGTCAACACTATTATATTATAGTAATGAGGGGGTCGGTGGTTCCAACCCCATTGGATTCCCTTCTGTGTTTGTATGCACCGAACAATTTCAAAAAACAAACCCACATTATAGATAATTTGAACCGACACCGATGGTGCAATAGCTACCAGCTGACCCACTATCAACGAGGTCATGGGTTCGAGCCCAATATAGACTTTTTAAACAAACTCACAGACTGGATGAAGGAGTGCATTGATGGGGCACCATGTGGCACCTCCTGATTGGGCCACGTGGCATCCTCTGACTCATTGATATACTTGACTCAGATGTCATAGCGCCCGCTGACTGGAGTACAGATGTCACGGAGGATGCTATGTCACTAGTACGGATGGACATGTGTCAGCATACTATTGGTCTATATAGATGACTCGACTGCCATGTGTCATGCCTTTGTTGGTCCACTTCAAATTTCATACAGTATGGACTGCCACGTTGATATGCTAACATCATGCTAACGTCACTAGTTGTACCACCAAGTCAACTGAACTTTGACTATCAATATCTTGGCCATACGATCTCATATTTCAATGAAATGAACGTCGTCAGAATCATCTCAACGATCCCTTCAATTTGGTGCCACTTCCGTCAATTTTTGAGATGGTCATTTTTTTGCTTCCTGGATGACCCCTAGTACCAGTTTGATCCGGACTTTGACCACCTATAACTTGGGCATACAGACTCCGTTTGAGCCCGTTCAAGTTGCATTGGAATCAGGATTTTGTGCTCTTCCTGATGGTGCTAAATTTTGGAGCATTGGGGAAACTTCAAATTTCACTAAAAATATCCCCTAGATTAGTCCTCCCCACTAGAGAGCTTTTGGACCTTTGAAAGCTTGATTAATTGGAAAGTAAGTGAGGGTAAAGTTCCCTCACTTTACCAATCTCCATCCATTTTGCCTTCCTTGGATGCATCCCCTTTAGTCCCACTTTGAGGTACTCAACTGCTCCTCTTCGTGAAGTCCTTACATTTATGTTGAGAATGACATCTTTTGGCAACTCTGACATGTACTCTGGTGAAAGGTCGTCAACTGATGGAACCTGAATGTATGTGACTTCATCCAGTATCATTGGAGGTTCATATAGTTTCAAATTCTCAACATTGATAACTGATTAAATATGCATGTATGGGGGAAGATTGAGGCAGAAGGCATTGGTACCAATCTTTTCAAGGATCTCAAAAGGACCATACTTGGTTGGCTTAAGCTTTCTACCTTCACCTTGCATCCTTTCCTTGATGATGTGTAACCAAACTTGATCTCCAACCTAAAAATGATGATTAGTACAATGCTTATCATGGAGAGCCTTGTATTTTGCTTGGCTTTTCTCCAACTATGCTTCCACTGCCTAATGAATTGCTTGGACTTTCTGGATGAACTTCAAAGCCTTCTCTACATCATGGCATCCATCTTCAACATTATCTTTTCCAAAAGAAAAATCCATCAGTGTTTTAGGCACATAACCAAAACATGTCTCAAAAGGAAACCTCTTAGTAGAAGAGTGTGTTGCATGGTTGTAGGCATGTTGCACATAATGAAGACTCTCATCCCACAGCTTAGGATGTTTGTTGCAATAACCTTGGAGTAGATGCACAATTTTCATGTTTACAACCTCTTTCTATCTATCATTTTGTGGATGGAAGGTTGTACTCTTCTTCAGTCTGGTGTCCATGAGTCCCCACAAAGCTGACCAAAATTCCCCCAAGAATCGAGAATCTCGATCCGATATAATAGAAGTAGGTAACCCAAAATGAACCCATACAAATTGGAAGTACATCTGAGTTGTCAGTTCAACAGTGATTTGTTTCTTACAAGGCATCAAAATACACATCTTGCTAAACCGATCAACTACTACATACAAATAATCATGTCCCTTCCTAGACATAGGTAACCCCCTGACAAAATCCATTGACACACTTTCCCATGGATGAGAAGGTACTGGTAGAGGCGTGTACAACCTCAACTTCCTAATACTAGGTTTACTAGTTGCACACATGACACATCCCCTAATATACTTGGTTATAGTTTCTTGCATACGATGCCAGTAACAATATTTCTACAGTTGAGTTAATATTTTGCTTACCCCAAAGTGTCCTGCAATCAACGAGGTATGTGCTTCTCTAATAACCTATGCTTGTTCATCCCTTGGAACACATAATTTTCCCAAGTGATATAACAATTTATCTTTCACATAGTAATCTTTCTTTTCTACATGTTTTCCTTTCATTAAAGCTGCAAAGATATCCTTAAAGTTCTCATCATTAGCATATTGTTCTTGAAAAATTTCATGAACCATAGAACTATTCTGAAGGATTATCAAAGCATTCATAACAAGAGGCCTAGAGAGCATGTCTGCTACTTTTTTATGGGTACCTTTCTTATACTTAATAACCCAATGAAACAGTTGCAAAAAACCCATCCACCGAAAGTGCCTACTTTGTTACAGTTTAGATTGTGAGTGCAAATACTGAAGTGGCTAGTGATCAGTTTGGATTATAGTTTCCATTTCTTAACACTCTGAACTAAAGCATAAAGTTCTTTATCATAAGTGGGATAGTTACCTACTACTCCTGAAAAAATTTCAAAGTGGTAGCAAACTGGTTTACCTCCTTGCATGAGTACTGCTCCCATGGAAAATCCACTTGCATAAGTCTCGATCTCAAATGGTTGGTGTAGATCTAGTAAATCTAGAACTGGTGCGGTGGTCAACTTTTCCTTCATAGTGTTGAAAGCCTTCTGTTGTGGACCTCCCCACTAAAAATTTTCCTTCATATTGCTTAATGCGTGCAATGGAGATGCAATATAAGAAAAGTTTGCAATGAACTTTCTCTAGTATTGAACTGCACCTAGAAAAATTCTAACTTCTATGACTGTACTTGGCTTAGGCCAGTTTATAATAGCTTTGACGTTCGCAGGGTCTACTTTCAATTGACCACCCCCTACGACATAGCCTAAGTACACTAAGGATGTCTTAGCAAATTCACATTTAGACATCTTTACATAGAGTTTTTCTTTTCTCAATACATCAAAGACTTTCTTTACATGACTTACATGCTCTTCCCAAGTTTGACTGAATACAATAATATCATCTAGATAGACTATGACAAAATCATCAATAAAAGGATGAAAGACATCATTCATGACTCTCATAAAGGTAGCTGGTGCATTACAAAGCCCAAAAGGCATAACCAACCACTTGTACAGTCCATGTTTTGTCTTAAATGTAGTCTTCCAAATGTCATCTTCTGTAATTCTTATCTGATGATAACCACTTCTCAAATCTAACTTAGTGAAATAAACTGCATGTTTTAATTGATCAAGTAAATCATCAATTCTAGGAAGAGGATACCTATTCTTTACCGTTATCTTGTTCAAGTCACGGTAGTCAATGCACATTCTCCAAGTTCCATCTTTCTTTGGAACCAACACAATTGGAGAACCACAAGGAGATGTACCAGGACAAATAACTCCTTTTTCAACCAACTCCTAAACCTACTTTTTGATTTCCTCATTCTGCATAACAGATAAACGGTATGTGTTGATATTAGGAAGTGGCACATCCTATTGTAATTGGATTTCATGTTGTATCTCTCTCTTGGGTGGTAACCCCTTTGGTTCCTGAAACAAGTCATTATAAGTAGAAACAATATTGACCATTTCAACCTTATGTTTTGGATCACACCCCTTGAATGCCTCATATTTTTCATCCTCTTTGGCTTTTACAATCCAAAGTTCTTACTTGAGTTGACCAATCTTTTCATTTGACCAACATTAACTAGTGTAAGATTAGTCTTCACCTTATGTGCTCGTACAATGTATTCTAACCCATCTTTAAAAAGATGATACTTATTCTCCCCCCTATAAAATATTGCTTTCCTATCATAAAGATAAGGACTTCCCAACAAAGTCCATAAATATCCAAAGGAATTGCATCTACTTCTACCTCATCAACAAAGTTTTTAGTGATAGCAAATCTCAATTTACATTGTTTAGTTACCTGCAACTGAGCATCATTGCAAACCCATCCAAGTGGATATGGCTTTGGATGAGCTGTTGTAGCCAAATTTAATTTCTTTACCACTTCCTTAGATATTAAGTTGACTTGAGAACCCATATCAAACAATGTATCAACCTTAGTGTGTTTTGTTACAACACGAATGTGAAACAATTCATTTCTTTGCTTATCAACCTTAGGAGAAGATTCTTTACTTGTACTTGTATTGGCATTAGAAAAACTTGCATAAGAAGAGAGATATACCTTTCCCTTTACCTTGGATCCCGACAGCAGCAATCTTTGTCTCATCTCTAGAGTTAGATCCAAGATCCTGTTGAGTCACTACAGTAGTCTTTTGTTTGCCTTTATTACCTCCATTTCTTTTCAGCCTCATCTCAGGATGTAGCTTCCAACACTTTGAATCATCATGCCCCTCTTTCTTGCAATGGGAGCATGTGGGTTTCTCACCCTCTTTCTTAGCTATAGTTGTCTTCTTTCCTTTGCTTTTATCTTTGTCTTTGTCTTTACCCTTAGACTTACCCTCAGACTTAGATGGTTTTTTGGAAAATTTATCACTGAAAGTGTTCTTACCCCTTGACTCTAAATGAGTAGCTTGAACGGACACCTCATCTAGATTGTTAGGACTCAACATCAAAATAGTGTGCCTTAGGTAAGAATGCAAACCACCTATGTACTTAAGTAATGTGTCCTGAGTATAAAAGGGAACATTTAAAGCAATAGCCCATTTTTTGAACTCATGAGTGTAATCTTGGACAGACTGCCCCTTACCTTGCCTAAAGGTCTGCCAATTCATGGTTAACTACTACATGTAACCTAAAGGATATAATTGTTTCTTAAGGGCAGCAACAAACTCCATCCAAGACATACTGACATGACCATGGTGAGCAATTTCTTCCTGAGTCTTACTCTCCCACCAGGTGAGAGTTGTACATCCCAACTAAAGAGTGGCTAATTGGATCCTAGAAGCATCTTCTACTAGGCCTTGAATCCTACAATACACTTCTACTTGTTGGACCCAATCATCTAACTTCTCGACATTTAACTCCCCATAGTACTTAGGTAACTCAAATTTTACATCTAACTTAATAATAGGCTTATACTTGCTCTTAAATGGATTTACAATAGTAGGAGGAGAAGGAGGAGAAGGGAGAGAAGAAGAAGAGGGAGAAGATGGAGGAGAAGGAGTTTCTGGAGTTTTCTCCTCTTTGTCTTTATGATCTTCCTACTGCTTGTGCTTCGAAGAACCTCCCTTTTCGCGCTTCTTCTTTTTTTCATAAAGTTCTTCCACCATCACCTTCATATCTAGAAAATCCTTCTGGAAATCCTTCACATCGAGCTCCGAACTTTGTCCACCTTTTTCTTCCATCTGTGATGTGGATTAGCTCTTTGTCTTCCGATCTCAGGATTATATTCTTCAAGCTTGCCTTCACCTCTCTGAATCCTAGATCTTGTTAGCATTCAATTTTGTAATTTTAACCACACACAAAGCTCTGATACCAAACTTGATCTATTTAGGGGGTGCTGCTACAATAGTGGTTTACAATTTCTGAGAGGAGCTGATTTTAGCTGAAATCATATATTTTTAGAAAATATAATGATTTAAGCCTTAAAAAGTTCCATTTTAAGGATTCCAATTGAAGAGGGTTTGATCAAATCACCTTAGATCAAACCCCCTTGGATAGAACCTTGCTAGTTTTAAACCATACCTATAAATGAGTCTCCTTTACACCTATCAAAATGCTGATAAAAAATCACTTTTGATTTAGCTTTTGGGGGATCAAATGAATTCATTTAAAATTTATTTCAAATGATTATGGTATTCCTTGGAACGAGCTATCCAATGAATATAATTTTAATATGTTTTGGTTTTGTTATGTATTTGTTTTTTAGTTTTATTAAACATAGGTTTTTCATCAAAAATGAATGTCTTTGTTATTCACATGTGGAAAAATAGAAGATTATCAAAAAAAAAATTAAAAAATATGAGTGCACCAGATATTGAAGTCTTTGATCCAACAAAAAAAATAAAATTGAATTTTAACATATACAAAAAAAGTTATGCGTTATACGGTCGTGCTATGTTTGAATTGTAATTAGTTTGAATTTGAAACTTTATTAAGGAAAAAATATTTAATAAAAAACTATCTAACAAAGTGGAAGCACTAGATATCAGAGTTACAAATCTAAATTTTAAAGAATTAGAATTTTATCCTTCATGGAAAAAAAGTTATGTGTTATACGGTGTGCATCACTTTTTAAAAATGTTGTTTTCTGAAAAAAACCAATTTTTGTGGGAGATGGAAAAAGAAGTGCAATTTGATTCCAAAAATTTTGAAAAAAATATTTTTACAATCTACAGACAAAATTTGATGAGACTCTAGTTTGCACCATCTTCAAATTCCTCACGGTTTAGCTGCTATAGGTGCCCGAGTGTGAAGATTTAGTTAAAAATAATAATTTCAGTGTCCAGTTTGGCCAAAAATTGTAAACCACTATTGTGGGATCACTCTAGGATCCAGGACGATTGCTTATAGAATGCTTAATGTAAAATGACAACTTAATTCAATGCTCAAATGAACAAAATGAACATCATTCAAATGTTTAATCAACTTAGCATAATAAAGCGATAACTAAAAGAAAGAGAGAGAAGAGGTAGAAGATTGAACGCAATTTGATAACGGAGTTTTCCAAAAGGCTATGTCTCTGGGTCCCTCTCCAACAGAGTGACCGATCTAATTATGCTCCAAAAATTAGTTACAATTGCACTAGGACCATTTCCTTCTAGCACTTTGGCAGCATGACAATACTCTGACATACAAAAATGGCTCAAAGATCTCCTTAGAATCCCTCTTTCGTATAACATGTCACCTGTTTCTCACTAGCCCCTAAGAACTCACACTCCTCCTTTTATACATAAATTTGTTATAATGGGCTAAAACCTCCATAATTACAAAAAAAACAACATAAACCCCCCATTAACAATTTGTACATCTCATTTGTCCTCTATGGCCTTTTAGTTAAGAGGTTGGAGTGGGTTTTTGGCCATATAGGCCCATTTGTTATGGCTTGGCCAATAAAAATTCAACAACAAAAAAACAAACCCTTCACATATCTTAAGAAGCCTCGGTGGTCTGTCGGCACTATTATATTTTAGTAACCGAGGGGTTGGCGGTTCCAACCCCGTTGGCTTCCCTTTTGTGTTTGTATGCATGGAACAATTTCAACAAAACAAACCCACATTATAGACAATTTGAACCAACATTGACAGTGCAATGACTGCCGACCGACCCACTACCGATGAGGTCATGGGTTTGAGCCCAATATAGACTTTTTAAACAAACTCACAGACTGGCCGAAGGAGTGCATCGGCAAGGCTCCATGTGGCACCTCCTAATTGGGCCACGTGGCATCTCCTGATTGGGCCACGTGGCATCCTTTGACTCATTGACAGACTTGACTTGGATGTCACAGCACCCATTGACTAGAGTACAGTTGCCACAGAGGATGCTACGTCACCAGTACGGATGGACACGTGTCAGCATACTATTGGTCTGTACAAATGACTCGACTACCATGTGTCACGCCTTGGTTGGTCCACTTTGGATTTCGTACAATATGGACTGCCACGTCGATATGATGATGTCACCAGTCATCCACCAAGTCAATTGAACTTTGACTGTCAATATCTTGGCCATACGATCTTAGATTTTGACAAAACGAATGTCGTCAGAATCGTCTCGATGAGCCCTTCGATTTAGCGCAACTTCCATTGATTTTAGAGATGGTAATTGTTTTGCTTCCTGGACGACCCCTGGTACTAGTTTGACTCAGACTTTGACCATCTGTAACTTGGGATTACGAACTTTGTTTGAGCCCGTTCAAGTTGCATTGGAATCAGAATTTTGTGCTCTTCCTGATGGTGTTGAATTCTAGAGCATTGGGGAAACTTCAAATTTCATTGAAAAATATCCCCCGAATCATTTAAACCCTCAAAATGAGGAAGTTTTCAAACCTCCTCCAAAAGCAAAGCCAATTCTACCTACTAAACACGCTACTCACAATCCAAATTCAAAGCCCCCAATTAAGCAACCTAAACCTTCTAAAACCCAAAAATCCTTGAGCCAAAGAACTGTTGTTGTTGGGTTGTGCGAGCTTAAACACCCCTCCCCCCAAAATGCTTGACAAAAGACCTAATACAATAGTGAAAGAGTCCCCGACAAAAAGAAAAAGAAAACCATTGTAAACTTCTATGTTGAAGAAGCCATTTCTAATTAGGAGGAGATTGATGATAACAATAAAAACTTGAACAAAGATGAGATTAAAAGAGAACCCAATCCAAAATGATGATTACATTAACCCTAGTGTGCAGAGATCCCATAGGTTGGCTAGCAAACAGGCCCCTAAAAAAATTGTGGACAAGATTTCCAGTGATGAATTTGAACAGGTCAAGGAGGATGAAGATATCAACAATGACGATGATGTAGAGAAAGTTGAGGAGGATGTGGATGGTCCAAGCCTATTTCTTGAATTTAATGCAATGCTTCAAGAACCAGAGGAATTCATCCCCACTAAAGAACACAATGATGATAAATGCCCCAATTGCAAGAAGTATTCTAGAAGGGCTTCATAGCATTATCAACTAGGGTTAAAAATTTGGAGAGGAAACTTAATGGCCTCTCTTGTTTCACCCTAAAGGTCATACATCACTTTGTTGTAACTCTTGGTTCTGTCCTACAAGAGGAGATAAAAAAGCATGAAAAGATAACTGATCTTAGTTCTAGCCAACAAAAGCAAGATGTCTCTAAATTCCTCATGGAGGATTGGGAAAATCTTCCCAAGTAGGGTATTTTTCTTGTTGTTAGTTCTTATTTTTGAAAATTACTCTATTGTGACTTTGATGTATGTTTATTGTCATGAGTTTCTTTATGGCCTATGACCCTAGTTTCCTTTTTTCTTTAAACTCTCTGCCCTTGGGGCCTTTTATGTTTGGATACAAAGCCTTGTAAATGCTTCTTATTTTATCAAAAACATGTCAAGAACGTTACATTAGAGCACTTAAAATGAATCTAGATGTGCACAATCATCTCAAAAATAATTTGTATGATGCTTGTTGTTTTCAACCACTCACACAATGATAACGTGCATATTTTTCTAGGGATGACCTAGGAGAACGCATTCTCTAGTGAGTTGGAAACCTTCTAAAGGTATTTCTAAATATTGTTAATCAAGATAGCAAAACAAATAGAAGTGAATTCAATGAATCAAAGAGCAAGAGTATATAATAAAAAATAATTGTTCAACACTACAAAAAAATAAATTCATATATGTGGAAATTATTTGAACTTGTAAATTTCACCCCAAACAAAATAGAACTTTTACATAAAATCAAGACATTACACACAAGCCTAAATTTGATGGTCTATTTGACTGTTTTTTCAATTTTAGACCGTATATTACAACTATAAAATTTGTTAGACCGTATAGTTTGACTTGCTATATTTTTATTAAACCGTAAAAAAATATTATAAGAAAAATATAATATAGTATTTTAATTTATAATATGTATCATTTTATAATTTTTATTATAAAATGATAAATTAGTTTAGAATAGAATATAACTTTTTTGAATACTTTCTAATATGAATTTAGAAACTTTGACATTTTTATAATGGTTATCATTTTTTTATATTAATATATGTGATTTATAATATTATTATAAAAATATATATTAGTTTAGAATCTTTTCAAAATAGAATATAATTATTTTTAACTTTTAATATATTTAACAAGACTTTTTTTTAATATAAACTTAGAAACTTTTGCTAATTGTTAATTATAACAACGGATTTTTATATTTATTACTAATAATTATCATTGTTTTCTGATTTTTCAAGATATTGCATTTATAAAAGATTTTATATAAAGATTTATAAATTAAACATTTTTTATAGGCATTTAAATGACCAAACCGTCATAAAATTTTCATATGTCAGATAGAGGTCTGATTACACATATAAAAAAGTACCATTCCTAAACAAGAAACAGTTCAAATTCTATAAAATCATAAATTTTTCAACCATCAAACTAAATATCTTTAACCACTTTATATTCACCACCTTAAAATAAGATTTCATTCATTATTATATACACCTACAAATATCACTTGTCAATCTAAATTAATTTATAATCATATGTATCCATCTTATTAGATTAGCCTAGGTAAAGTTTAGGGAAAGTGATTTTCCATTACAATAATATAAGTGCTAAATGGAATATAGAACAATATAAGTAATCAATAAAGCAAAAACAATGGCCAACCCTCCACTAAAAACCATCAAAATTATTCACGAACTATAGGTTCAAAATAAAAAGCATTAGCAGCCTTTGTGACACCTAACCTAAACTAATGTATCCACTTGATAAATTCCCTAATTTTGGGGTCCCACCACCAAGAAAACAAAGTTTCCCACTTCCTAACGTAAATCCCTTCTCTCCACGTTTTCAAAAATTATTGTCATTGTTAAATACGGTATAAAAGTTTCTTATAGGTTTTAACCGCTCTTAAATATAAGAAAACAATAGCCATGAGATATGCAAGGCGTTATTTACATTTACACATGCCCACATTATTTGTCGGCCGTGTATCTACCCACCCACAAATATCAATAATCAAATATATAATGTGTGTAGGCCTCTGGGCAGACAAGATCACAGTGCTCATCCAACTCAAAACTCTGCACATTTCTATGCTGTAACGGCCCCTTTTCTGTATTGTCCACCTGTGTATATATTTGGGTATACACACAACATATATTCCTCGCGGCCCCTAAAGATAACTAGCAGATATCAGGCCAGGAGAGTGATTAATCTGTTAGACTAAAAAAATTACTGGTACGGGGGTGATCTGTTTTGTTTTGATATATATATTTGGGGGGAAGGATGTCCCTTCAATGGATGAAGAGAAAAGCCAAAGGCTTTGAGGGCAAGAAGGAGAATAGTAAAGTCAATGATCGGCTACAGAAGCTGATTTCTGACCTGAAATCTAAAAGGGAGTCGCTTGCATCTGTTCAGACTGGGTTTCCTTCTTCAGTTGCAAGCTTTGTGACCGGCACATGGATGCCCTCTGTTCATGGCGGTGAAAATAAGAAGAAGCGGTGGTCTTCCACGAAGAAGAAGGGGACATTCAACGCCAAGTGCCCTTCAGATGAGGTACGAGGTTCTCGTGATTTGCAATCAGAGATTTGCATTGACCAGCAATTTGTTGGGCAGTTTTCATCAAACCTACAGTCTGGAAGTGAGATTTCGAAGCAGATTTTCATGGGCCCACAATCTGGAGGTTTGTTTTCAGCAAACCCACAATCTGAAGGTGAGATTTTGAAACAGTTTTCCGTTAGCCCGGGATCTGCAGGCTGGTTTGAGAACGACCCACAAATTGTAGGGCAGTATGGCAATGACCCAGAGAGTGGAGGCGAATTTGGCAATGCCCCAGGGCAGTTTGTCAATGACTCTCAATCTGTACGACAGTCTGGAAATGATCCACAGGGCGGAGAGCAGTTTGACGATGGCATAGTGTCTATGCGTCAGTTTGACTGTGATCCTCCCTCTCTACCATTGGCTAATGAGCAGAATTCCGAGGATCAGATTGAAGAAGAGGATATAGGGGACATGAGGGCCTGTACCCCTATCTCGGAAAGCCCTGCAAGATTATGCCCCTGTTGGAAAGAGCTTCTTGTGGCTGTTTTGTTATTGGCAGTGTCACTTTCTGTGGTATTGGATGTGAAGAAGGCTGCTGTAGGAGTGACTGCAATTGTGTATTTTCTAGTCCGGGTGTTGTTTAGAAAGCAAGAGACTGAACCCAAACCTCAATTTTTTAATGCAAGAACATGTATTGTAACCATTTTGCCTTCTATCTGCAAATGGGCTGCTAATAGTTTATGCCGAGCTGCAGAGTTGTTGATATGCAGGAGTGTTGATAAATTTAATTCGTTTAATTCAAATTGTGGTGTCACTGAGCCTTTCTCAAATTCAGCCAAAGATGCATATGAAGGAATCCAATGTTCTAAACTGTTCAACTCTTATGTGAATAAAAAGCCAAGGCAGAGAAGAGCCCAGGTGCAGAAAACCTCTCTGGGCACAGGAAACTCTGGGGAGTGCAGTTTGGAGATTGGTGCCAAGGGGTTGAAATTCAGTTCTTTTTTGGGATCAAGTGTGTTGATTGTTGTGCTTGTGGGTCTCTTAGCAGGTCGTTTTCCTGCCTTTGTGCTTGCCCTTGCATGGTGCCTTGTGGTAAAACTAGTGCAAATTGCAGAACAAGGAAAGAATATCCGTTCTTTCCACAAGGGGAAGAAGCGGCTGAGCTCTCCCAGATAAATCGATAAAGATGATTATAGCAATTATGATATGCAAAGGTTAAAATCGATGTGGTATACTCATTTCACGCTTCTTTTTTCCTTTTGTTTGCTAAGTCCCGAGAAGAATGAAAAAGACAAAATTTTGGAAGATATGGAGTTAATTGTTAGCAATTTGTTCTGTTTGTGTTAGATTTGAACATCATGAAGTGGATTCCTGCAGTCAAATGCTCCTTGCATTGGACAGGTACTTGAATATATCTGTCTTCACTACCTGTTTAAAGCTTTAAATGAGTTTCTCCTGTCATTACCCATACTTGTACTGTGAACTCTAGGTTGTAGATATTTACCAGTCAAAAATTAATTGACAGCCCATGAATCTGTGAATGGGGTCTCAAGATACTGACCAAGTTTCAGATTATGAAGTTTATGTACTCAATCTGTTAATTCAAGGAGGCATAACTATTGTACATTTACACAGTAGTAGTACTCCTGACATAAAATAAGTCTTCTTTCAAAAGTTCTGGTCAATCAATGCAGCAGATCATTTACAACTGGGTGGATTAAAAAGGTCCTTTCTTTAAATCAGATGTTTTAGTACATAGATGCAGCTTTAACTCTGTTGGCTAAGCCTGACTTTGTACAGTTTGTTGTTTAGCTAATTTGGATATCAGGAAATGCAGATGTGATCTCATAGTTTGCACCAATAAGATTACCCAGAAAATTGTGAAGAATTATTGCAATTTAACCGAATATTTGGCACCTGTCGTTTTGTATTGTCTCATGTATGGTGCTAGGATTCATTCAAAATCTTAGTCAGAGGAAACAGGCCTGAGATAAAATGACAAAAAACTCATTGTCAAACCACAATTTCTAATGCTTCCTATGTAATCTAACCAGGACCAGTTGGGTTTACTACTGGATTTTGGTGCCCTTTATTCTGACACAGTCTTTCTCTATTGCCTAGAAAAGGCAACTGATGAAACTAATCTATTTTACTATTTGATGTGGGAGCTAATGAGCAACTTCAAAGTTACAGAAGAAAATGAAACAAAGCTGGCTGCAAATTTAAAACAGAAGATGGGTCAATTTTGGTGTGATTTGAATCTCATAAAAATATACAAACCAAATAACTCCAATCTTTGAAAGCATAAAAACTCTATTCTATGTTGGTTAGAAGGTTTGATCAGAGGCAATGTGGCAATACGCATGGTCTAACATATTGTGTTTTTGCTTTATGTTAATAATGATTCTGCAGTAATGTTAGTGGCCCTTACACTAACTTAAAAGTAAATTGGTTGCAATGAGGAAGTGATCCTCCTACAAAGGTTAATTGGTTGCAATGATGTACACATAATATCATCGTATTGTCATTATCACAGAAATCAACATGAAATAATGGACCATTAATTTTATATGAATATATCCACTTACAAGGAAAGTGAGTATATAAACTTTAATGGAAGGGGAAAAAATTGATTCATAGTATTGAAAATTATTTCATTAGTTTAGTATGAATAACGGTGATTTTATCATCATCGACATCGTGATGATTTCAGCGTGACATCCTGCTAATCATCCCGAAGGGATGGATCATGGAGTATGATCCAAACGCTGATGATGTAAAAAATCACAATAATGCTTATTCCAAAAATCTCGGTGATACCAAGAACATGGGACCGTGGAAACAAAATGTTACTAATTTCACGCTTTGTTTTTGATCTAGTGCTTGGGAAGAACATGTCTATTGACAAGTGGATCCTCAGAATTGTGTAGAAAGTATTAGGGATGTGTTGTATTGCCTTTATTATTGTTTCTAGCGAGACTCAAAGACTTACACTTCACCTATTTTAAAGGGTGTGAGAGGAGCACAGAGAAAGTATGCACTTCTTAAAGATACCCATTTAAGGGGCGTGAAGGGGCGTGAGAGGATCACAGAGAAAGTATGGACTTCTTAAAGATACCCCACTTCTTTCTTAGAATTGGTAGCATCAACATGGAGAGACTTCATAAATGCAATAAAAGTGGAGATGAGGTTAATGCTTTCATCAATTTGGAATGCCTCCACACTTTTGTCCGCTCATATCTATTCTTTCTCTTTAGAATGTAATAAAGTGATAGAATAAGACACTCACTTTTATAATAAAGTGATAGAATAAGCCATTTTAGAAAAGTCTTCTAGAAGATCCAAAGCTTAGCTCTTATATGGGGCAAATCATTTTATAACATCTTGGGCAATGTAATGAATCTCTCACCACACATGGCATTTAAATTAGGAGGCAAACTCATGATTTGGGTTGTATAAAGCAAGAATCGAGACCATGTGAACTGACCCAGCGGGCCTAAAAGTGTTCTAATATCTTGCAAACCCCATAAGATTGTAAACTTCACTTATGTTTTGGAGAGAAAAAATCCAAACTTCTAAACACATAGCCCAATCTGTATTATTCAGCAACAAAGGTTACAATATAATGTCAGAGCAATGCTCTTGAGGAGTTCCCACACTACAACAAAAATCTAAAGCAATTTTGGTAGTGTAAAGACATCTGAGCAATTCCTTAGCTTGTCATATTACAAATGCACTAAGGCATCAAGTATTTATAACACTCCAACATGAAGAGAGTGTGCCAAAAGTTACGATAATTAAATCCCATGCCCAACTGTGAACACGAGTTCATTATGACACCGATAAATTTAGACTTTTTCTAATTTTATCACCCACCTCCATTAAATTAGCCACTGTTTTTTCATGTAATGAGCTTTCATGCATGCAAATATCTTGCATGTGTAGGTGTCTTCATCAAATGGGTCCAACCTGTTATAGTTAACTCACAATTTGTCATACATGACTCTTTCATTGTCATAATCAGTCATAAATTGACATAGCAAGTTGTCATAACTTGTTACATAGTCACTTATGACAAATGCCACCATATTAGGCACAAATTTAGGTCATCCAAAGTGGATGCTTGCTTCCAATAAAATAGCTTGCAAATTACACGACACTGATAAATTTAGACTTTTTCTAATTCTATGCAAATATCTTGCATGTGTAGGTGCCTTCATCAAATAGGTCCCATCTGTTATAGTTAACTCACAATTTGCCATACATGACTCTTTCGTTGTCATAATCAGTTATAAATTGACATAGCAAGTTGTCATAGCTTGTTACATAGTAACTTATGACAAATGCCACCATATCAGGCACAAATTTAGGTCCTCCAAAGTGGATGGCTACTTCCAATAAAATAGCTTGCAAATTACACGTCACCTTCCATGTAGGAAGCCACCTCATTAGTATTGCGATGTCCCCAACTCAAGCCATGTGGCTTAATGATGCATGTGATGTCCTTTCCTTGGATTATCTAAGAGGAAGACGATGTAGAGCATTATTAAGAGTGGAGTCTTTGGCTTATATCCTATTCTATTCTTAAGTTGATGGCATGTCTTTTTATGCAATTGAAGTGATTCTTAGCCTAAATATCTTATTCCATTCTTAAGTTGATGGCATGTCTTTTTATGCAATTGAAGTGATTCTTAGCCTAAAGACTTAAGTTTTTCCCCTTTTTAAGTTTAGTGACTTAAGGGATATGTACATTAAGTGATTTTATTAGACATGTGCCAAAAAGGTCAAGAAGGGGTGTGAGATTTCAAGGAGCCTATTGGCTCATTTTTTAGGGATTTTATTTGGAGCATTGGATTGAGTTGGTAATGGATCAATGACTGAGGTTGAATCCTTCTTTTGGGAGTCATTATATAACATTTTATTGTTCTTTTGGAGCTCATTATGTTATCAATCTTTTCTCTATTGCAATTTTTTTGGCTCAAGGATTGAAAACCTTTGAGTATCCCTAGTTTCAAAGAGACATATGGGCTTCCCCTAGTTAGAAGGGTGTGTTTCAATGGTAGGGCTTTGGTCTATATGCCCTGACACATCATTTTCAAAGCTACACATTGTTATCAAGTTTGGAGGCCATTTTGGGAGGTGAGATTCAAAATATTAGGATTAGATTTGAATTATCTACAACAATGTGTCTTCATGCTTTTGAGCCTCATTGAATCTAATAACAAAAAGGACAAGTGGGACAAACCTATCACTAGTTTACTAGGGTTTTGGCAAGGGGGACTAGGATTTGAAGATATTTTTGAGGTACTTGTGCCTAAATCTACATATTGTTAATCATATTCATCTCAAAAAATTATGGAAAAATCATGTAAGCCATTTTTATAAATTTTGGGCCAATCTGAAGTATTTTTTTGTGACTTCTATGTTCAGAAATAATTAGAAATTTATTTAAATCATTAGAAAAATCAAATCAATAATCTGAGTCTAAAGTTGAGTTTCTTAAAGGATATCTCATTTGTAAATAAAATTTCAGAATTTTTTATTGTGTATTTTTGGAGTATTGTTGTTTTTCTTCTATCCCTATTTGAACGATATTACAAGTAGGTCCTACAAAGTGACAACAAATTTGGTAGACAATTAACTTAGGAAATAATTAAATAATATAAAATAACAATAAATTAAATTAAATGTTAGGACTCAAAGTTGAGACACCTTAATCTTAACATTTTCCCACTTGTCGAAGACCTATCAAGAGTCATATGTAATCAACTTCTCAGGGCCCCAAGGCCCATGGAAATGGAACACCACCTAAACTTCTCTATGCTCATTGGTTTCTTCAGTGTATAACAACATTCACCAAAGTGTCAACCTTCTCCAAATTCACCTTTTTGTCATCTACCATATCACAAAAAAAATGAAATGAAACTGAACATCAATTTTCTTTGTTCTGGCATGGAAAGTAGGTTTCTTTGCTAAGAAAATGGCACTATGATTGTCACAACAAAGAGTAATTTGTCTTACATCAAAACCAATATTAGAACTCAATCTCTTAAGCCAAATGGCTTCCTTGCAAGCATGAGTAGTTACCATGTACTCTGCTTTTGTAGTGGACAAAGTGACTATAGCTTGTTGCTTACTCATCCAATTGATAGCACCACCAAATATCATGAACACATAACCACTAATGTTTCGTTTACTATCAATCTCACCTATCCAATATGAATCCATATATCCATTAACATTCACAAAATGTCGAGGTCTAATAGGATAACCATGAAAACATAGGGAATATTTAAACATGCCTCACAAATATCTAAACACTCTCTTCATTGCATACCAATATACCCATCTAGGATTAGCCATAAACTGACTAAGGACTCCCAATACTTAGGCAATGTTTGGCCTCGTACATACCATAACATACATTAGACTGCCAACTTCACTCGCATATGGTACTTGTTGCAACACAACGCTCGGGTTCATGGCATAGCTTAACTGTCTCTTGTGGATTCATTAACTTTGGTGGTTGTATCGGGCATTAACATGTCGATCTTTTGGTGCAACGAGAACCATCTTTGCAACAATTGGTATTAGAGTGTGGGTCACGAGTTTGAACCCCTTGTTTGCGCTAGAGGGATTGTTGCAAGGTGTGCACCCTTGGTCTCCTTGTGTTGTGTAATGCAGCGCTCGAGTTTGTGGCATGGCTTAACCGCCTCATGTGGATTCATTAACTTTGGCGGTTGTATTGGGCATTAACAAGTTGATCTTTTGGTACAACATAAACCATCTTTGCAACAAAACTTTGGTCATGTCTTCCATCTTAGTAAATCTTCCACATAAAGTTTCATCACTTGCATTACAAAAACAACTAATCGTCTACAATCTGTGATGTTGAATCCCTCCAACATTGAGTTCACATACTTACTCTAACTTAACTAAAGCTTTATGTTAGCTCTATCTCTCTTGATCTCCATCCCCAAAATATACCTAGCCACACCATATATTTCATCTCAAACTATGCTGACAACTGAGATTTCAAATCTGAAATCATACTTTTACTATTCCCAATAAACAACATATCGTCTATGTATTAAAAAAAATTACAAGAATATGAGCATTATCAGATTTGTAATACACACAATGGTCAAATTTGGTTCTAAGAAATTTCAATGACAAAATATAGGTGTCAAATTTATGGTACCACATTCTAGGAGACTACTTAAGACCATCCAAAGAGTTTTTTGATAGCAACCAGGGGAGGTTTTGCAACCACACAACACAATTGCACACAAATACAATAACCTTCAAGTCAATATTCAAAATTCTCTCTATCTTAGCAATCTCACACAACTCCTTGTAGCACTGCAACCCAACTCACTCAGGTAAAACTTTTCAATAGGATCTTTTCAAACCAAGACCTAAACCTTTTCAAAGACCCATCAGAGCACACAATAACATGTTCAAAAACCACTATTGGTTACTTTATAACAACTTTCACAAAATTGGTTTCTAACACCAACTAGGCCTCAAATTAGGCCAATTTAACAAATAAAATTGTCTTGAAACTTTCTCAAAACCTCCAAACACATGTGGGTAGCAATCTACACTTGTCAAAACATAAGATTCCACAATTACTTGTTAGAAATTCATTCACCAAAGTGTCAAAACCAAAAACCTAGGGTTTTAATGGAAATCACTCTCCCAACCTTCAAACAATATTTCCAATGCCTCAATCAGGTCCAATTAGGCCTGCACATACTCAATTCAACATCAAACAATGTTGCCCCAACCTCTTACTTTATCATCACAAAACCTCATAATTTCACATGGAAAACATAATTTTCTACTTTAGCGCTTCATGCCCAACACATCACTCGACCTCCCCTGAACTCACAAAGCATGAACACACCTTACACTAATTGTATCTACCCATTCCACCGAGGTACATGCATCATAGAAGGTGGAATGGGTCCATTTTGCAAATTAACTCAACAAAACCCTTAAATTTGTCTTACACAGGCAATATTAGTAAAATCTCAATAACTTTTCCAAAATTCAATAAAAATTCACCAAACTTGATTTGTATGAAATTTAATTCACCCTACTATATCTTCCAATTCAAAACTTAGCAAAACAGGGCTTGTATGGGCCGTACAATCTTCAGAAATATCACTGTATAGAGGTAAAACTCAAAAAATTAAAAGAAAATGTGCTTAATTGATTCAAAACTTCAAAATCTTTATCAACCACACATACAACGAGTTCCTCCACACTTTTATACCTTTTCCCACCAAATAAAACTCCTACAACCGCCTAAAACTGTCTTTTTAAATTACTTGACCGTTTGAATTCCACAAAAATGCAATTTTGCAACTTTGTAATATTTCAAATATGACAATGTTTTCACCTTTTGCAATTTGCAACCTAAACCACCTAAACACCTAAATATCATTAAATATGACATAATACAATGCAAAATGGTCTTAATGACCTTATTTAGACAAAAACACACCAAAACCTAAAGCCTACTAATGATCAACCTTACTTGACACATTTTGTTCAAAGGTGCTCCTACACCATACACCCCAACTTGTAATTTTTCCAAGTCTCTTGGAAAATTTGTTGTAGCTTTTCCTCCTTTGTGCTCTTCATAGCTTTGACCTTCTTGATCACTATCAACAGGTTCACCTTGCCTTGGCTCTTCACTGTCCTTGACATACTTGCCATCACCATCACTTATACCTTGCTCCAACTGTACACTCTGCTCTGTGGGGTGTTTCTCAACTTTCCCATCATCAAATACTTTTGTCACATCTTTTACTTCTGTACTCAACCCTCTATCAACTGACATCACTTCCCTTTCTTCTTTTTGCTTGGATCTTTGTCCAATACCCTCAGTAACTGCACCTTTTCCTTTGTCAACTGTATCATCACTCCTAGCAATCTCTATCAAACCTGCAACTATCCTTTTCTATGTCCTAACACCCTTACAAACCTCTATTCCACCATCTTTCAACTGCCTCTTCACTCCTTTCACTGCTACAGGGCACATGATTGTCCCAACTATGATGCCATCACTCATTTCTTGCTTTAAGATTTTCACACTTAATCTTTATTGTACCAACCTGAGACCCCATTCTATTTGCCTTTCTCTTCCATATGAAAGCATTCTTCTTCACAACTGACTACAAATTAGCTTCACTCCTTCTATCTATTCTTCCAACTTTGTCATGCCTTGCATTGGCTACCAAACTCATACTCTTACTTTCTTCAATGTTTACAAACCATTTTCTCCCTACCATGATGATCTCACCTTGTTCCTTTACTTATTCATTCAATGGAGTTAATATGTAGGTCTTCCCATCTTTTTCAATTGAATAAGTGTTTTGTCTCCCATTGTACATTTTTGACTTGTCAAACTGCCAAGGCCTTCCTAGTAACACATGGCAACAACTCATAGGAAATATGTCACAAAGAACTTTATCTCTGTATTGACCAATTTGGAATTCAACAGTAGCTTGTTCACTCACCACAATGGATTGATTTTCACTAACCCATGACACTTTATATGGCTTTTCTCTAGGTACTCTCTCCAATTTCAAATTTTCCACCATTTCACTAGATATCATGTTATCAGTGCATCCAGAATCAACTATCACCTTACATACCTTGTTTTTACATCTGCAAGTTGTCCTAAACAGTGCTCTTCTTTGAATCAACTCCTTCTCCTTGGATGTCTTTAAGAGTTGTCTCTTCATCATCAAACTTTCACCTATTTCAGGAGAAACATGAATGCTATTGGAGTTTGAACTTTCAGCTTCATCCTCTTGAACAATTTGTGCTCTCCTTTCATTCTTCCTTTCTCCTCCACTTGATGTTGAACCAAAATTTTCAGGGCATTTCCAAGAAGGATGACCAAACTCATTGCAATTGTAACACCTATCAGCAAAGATGTTTGAATTTCTTCCACCACCAAATATGCCCCTTGTGCCTCTTAAACCACTTGTAAAATCTGCAACTTGCTCATCTCTTTTGTTTGGTTCTTCTCATTTGTTTGTCTTAGAGTAGAGAAAGATCATCCTCCTCTTGTTATGTTTCCTCTTCCTCTAACTATTTTCTCTTGTCTTCTTTTTACCTTTTCTTCAGCCTTCAAGGCTATTTGATAACATTCTTCTACACTCCTAGGTTTTGTTAAAGCCAATTCATTTTATATATTCAATCTCAAACCACCCAAGTACCTAGCAATCTTCTCATCTTCATTTTCATTATGGTCAGATCTCATACTTAGTTTGTAAAACTCTTCAGTGTATGCCTTTACATCCATTTCCTTTTTCCTTAAACTTTGCAACCTTTTAAACACCTTAATAGAATAATCATAAGGGAGAAATTTACATTTTAGTTTAGCCACCATCTTGTCCCATGATACAATTTTGGATTTTCCTTGCTTCCTTCTTTCTGAATACAGATAATTCCACCACAAAAGTGCATGACCTTTTAACTTTGTCTTTGCAATCTTGACTCTCTGGTCTTCAGGAATGTCCTCACTCAAAATAATTGTCCAAAGATGCTATCCAATCTAACAAATCTTCTTCATTCATATTTCCACCAAACTTTTGAACATCTATCTTCACTTTATACTTGTCACCTTTAACTACTTTCAACAATTTGGTCATTCTCTGATCTCCTGGATCAAGTTCTTCTTCAACATCTTCAAACTATTCTTCATCTGAATCACTGTTTTCAACTTCTTCTCTTCTCTTGTTTGTCTCTAAGACTGCCAATCTCTCTTGCAGTTCTCTGATCTCTCTAATATACTGACTCTTCACGTCATTCATCTCCTTTGATACATTCTTTCCTTTCGGAGGCATCTTCACAATCTTGCCTTTTCACCTTCCAATCTTTCTTTCACAATCTTCAATCTCTTTCCATAGAGATCTGGTACCTTCACTCTAATACCACTTGATAGCAATCAGGGGGGGTCCTACAATCACACAACACAATTCCACACAAAAACAATAACCTTCAAGTCAATATTCTTCAAAATTCTCTCTATCTCAACAATCTCACACAACTCCTTGTAGCACTGCAACCCAACTCACTTGGATAAAAAATTTCAACAGGATCTTTTCAGAACAAGACTTGAACCTTTTCAAAGACCCATTAGAGCACACAATAACATGTTCACAAACCACTATTGATTACTGTGTAACAACTTTCACAAAACTGGTTTCTAACGCCAACTAGGCCTCAAATTAGGCCACTTTAACAAAGAAACTTGTCTTGAAACTTTCTCAAAACCTCCAAACACATGTGGGAAACAATATATAGGTGTCAAAACTTAAGATTCCATAATTACTTGTCAAAAAATCATTCACCAAAGTGCCAAAACCAAAAACCTAGGGTTTTAATGGAAATCACTCTCCCAACCTTCAAAAAATCTTTCCAATGCCTCAATCAGGTCCAATTAGGCTTGCACATACTCAATTCAACATCAAACAATGCTTCTCCAACCTCTTACATGCTTTATCATCACAAAACCTCATAATTTCACATGGAAAACACAATTTTCTACTCTAGGGATTCATGCCCAACACATCACTCGACCTCCCCTGCACTCACAAAGCATGAACACACCTTACACTAATTTTATCTGCCCATTCCACCGAGATACAGGCATCACAAAAGGTGTAATGGGTCCATTTTGCAAATTAACTCAATAAAACCCTTAAATTTGTCTTACATAGGCAATATTAGCAAAATCTCAATAACTTTTCCAAAATTCAATAAAAATTCACCAAACTTGATTTGTATGAAATTTAATTCACCCTACTATATCTTCCAATTCAAAACTTAGCAAAACGGGGCATGTACGGGCCGTACAATCTTCAAAAATATCACTATATAGAGGTAAAACTCAAAAAATTAAGAGAAATTTGTGCTTAATTGATTCAAAACTTCAAAATATTTATCAACCACACATATACTGAGTTCCTCCACACTTTTATACCTTTTCCCACTAAATAAAACTCCTACAACTGCCTAAAACTGTCTTTTTAAATGGCTTGACCATTTGAATTCCACAAAAATGCAACTTTGCAATATTTCAAATATGACAACTTTTTCACCTTTTGTAATTTTGCAACCTAAACCACCTAAACACCTAAATATTATCAAATATGACTTAATAAAATGAAAAATGGTCTTAATGACCTTCTTTAGACAAAAACACACCAAAACCTAAAGCCTGCTAATGATCAACCTTGCTTGACACATTTTGTTCAAAGGTGCTTCTACATCATTTTTCAACTTGCATATTAGGTGTTCTTTACTTCTAATAATGAAATGCTCTGGATGTAACCAATATTAATCAAACTATATTTATTCTTGATGGTTGTCTTGTTATTCATCTCATAGCTTATTCAAAATATTGGGATCAAATTTGGATTATCTACAACAATGAGTCTTCTTGTTTTTGAGCCTCACTAAAGCTAATAGCAGAAAGGACAAGTGGGACAGACCTAGCATTGGTTTACTGGGGTTTTGACAAGGGCGGCTAGAATTTGAATATATTTCTAAGGTATTTGTGCCTAAATATGCATATTGTTAATCATATTCATCTCAAAAAATTATGGAAAATCAATGTAAACCACTTTTGCGAATTTTGGGTAGATTTGAAGTATTTTTCTGTGACTTTTCTATGTTCCAAAATAATTAGACATTTATTTAAATCAACAAAAAAATCAGATCAATAATCTAAGTCTAAAGCTGAGTTTGTTAAAGGATATCTCATTTACAAATAAAATTTCAGAGTTTTTTGTTGTATTTTTGGAATATTGTTGTTTTTCTTCTATCCCTATTCAAGGGATATTATAGGTAGGTCCCACAAAGTGACAACAAATTTGGTAGATAATTAACTTAGGAAATAATTAAATAATATAAAATAACAATAAATTAATTTAAATGCTAGGACTCAAAGGTTGAGACACCTTAATCTTAACATTTTCCCAGTTGTCTAAGACCTGTCAAGAGTCATATGCAATCAACTTCTCAGGGCCCCAAGGCCCATGGAAATGGAACACCGCCTGAACTTCTCTATGCTCATCGGTTTCTTCAATGCATTTGCAACATTCACCAAAGTGTCAACCTTCTCCAAATTCACCTTTTTGTCCTCTACCATATCACAAACAAAATGAAATGAAACTAAACATCAATATGCTTTGTTCTTGGATGGAAAGTAGGACTCTTTTCTAAGAAAATGGTACTCTAACTGTCACAATAGATAGTAATTTGTCCTACATCAAAACCAGTATTAGAACACAATCTCTTAAGCTAAATGGCTTCCTTGTAATCATGAGTAGCTACCATGTACTCTACTTCTATAATGGACAAAGTGACATAGTTTTCCGCTTACTCGTCCACTTGATAGCACCACCAAACATCGTGAACACACAACCACTAGTGGATCTTTTACTGTCAATGTTTCCTACCAATATAAATCCACATATCCATGAATACTGACAAAATTTCGAGGTCCAATAGGATAACCATGAAAACATGGGGAATATTCAAAAGTGCCCCACAAATATCTAAAAACTCTCTTCATTCCATCCAAATTTACTTGTCTAGGATTAGCCATAAACTGACTAAGAAATCCCAATACTTGGGCAATGTTTGGCCTCATACATACCATAACATACATTAGAATGCAACAACACTCACATATGGTACTTAGGTCATGTCCTCCATCTCAGTAGAAGATATTGGACAATCTTCCACATAAAGTTTCATCCCTTGCATTACAAAAACAACTAATCATGTGCAATCTGTGATGTTAAATCCCTCCAACATTGAGTTCACATACTTATTCTGACTTAACTAAAGATTTATGTTAGCTCTACCTCTTTTGATCTCCATCCCCAGGATATACCTAGCTACACCTAAATATTTCATCTCAAATTGTGTTGACAACCGAGACTTCAAATCTGAAATCATACGTTTACCATTCTCAATAAACAACATATCATCTATGTATAAAACAATTATGAGAATATGACCATTATCAGATTTGTAATACACACAATGGTCAAATTTAGTTTCTAAGAATTCTCTATGGCAACATATAGGTGTCAAATTTCTGGTACCACATTCTAAGAGACTACTTAAGACCATATAAAGACTTTTTCAACTTGCATACCAGATGTTCTTTACTTCTAACAACAAAATGCTTTGGTTGTGACAGATAAATTTTTTCCTCCAAGTCGCCATGAAGGAATAATGTCTTCGCATCCATCTAAAAGGAATATTCTACCATCTTTCATATGATTAAACAAATAACCAATCTTAAACAAACAATATTGATTCTTGATGGTTACCTTATTATTCATCTCATAGTTTATATACAACTTGAAAGTACCTTCATTCTCTTTGACAAATAAAATTATGCATCCTAAGGTGATGCACTAAGATGCATTATTCCCTTGTTTACAAAATCTTGCAATTATTTCAAAACTTGTAACTCAACAACATTTTTTTGTAGGGAACTTTAGGTATAGGTTTACCCTTGATACAAGATCACTAACAAAATCAAAGTCTCTTAGGTGGTATGCAAGGCCTCAAGATGTATGTCTCATTCTCTTGTTCACTTTTGAGTTTTGATATTAATATTGTAGTAGTTATCAATGATGTTTCTATTGCCATTGAGGTGTATGGACTATGTATTTAATATTTGAAGTGTTTCAGTTTTATTGTTTTCATATGGTAATTATTTACTATGCATCTTTATATTTGAACCATGTTAGTGGTAGATGACTTACTTCTAGTAAGATGTAGATATTGATATCGTCTTTTGAATAATATTTCATTAGTTGTTATATATTATGGTTTGACTATCTTTTGTTGTACAAATATATTTGATGTTCTAATTGAAGATGTAGACACAATTTTCTCCGATAGTGTTTAATTGGAGACAATTGAAATGGGTAAAAATATGGTCTTTAATTTTTTTATGAATTGACCTTGAATTATGAGATGATTTGTGTGTGACCTTGTAAGCCTAGATCTCAATCAGCATCATGTCTTTTAATGACTTATAACAAATGTTTGTGTTTACATAAGTTGTTTGACTTTGACGATATTTGAATTTGTATTTAATCTTTTTGGTAATGTTTATGAGTGCTTGTAAAATGATTTTATAGTAGTTTTGAAAAGAACTTATTTTGAATTGCTTTATTAAAATGAAATCTAAGATAAATAGAAATGTTAGATATATATTCAAAGCAATTTTAATATTGTCTTTTAGTGAAATGAATTAAAAGAGACATATAATGTTTGAAAAAAGAATGTTAGATTTTGGAAATAAATGTTTTATTGAATTGCATCAGTGATTTCTAATAAAATGCCTAAAAAAATCATTATTTGTAATTATGTTGTTTTTGGATTTGGTTGTGTACAAGTTTTTTCATCAACGTTTTGAATCACACTCTGTGATCCATCATCAAGATAGAGAGTTGAAGGAGATGAAAAGTGGTAAGTTGTAGTTGACCTTTTTTTCTCTTTTCTCTCTCTCATTCCCGATATGGCTTTCTCCTCTTGTTCTAATAATCATTTTGTTTGTCTTTATTTTACGCTTAGGTTTTTCCTTGTTGTCATTGATTCTTCTAAATTTAATCATTTGTATTTATTTATTTAATTATTTCTCTATTTTTCTAATTTCCTCTATTTTTATCATGTTTAATGGTTTTATATCTTTATCCTTATGCATTGTTTTTTATTCCTGTTCTCTTTCACTTGTCTGTCACACTCTTCTCTTGAGTTTGCATTTAGTGTTCCTCTTTACTTAATTTTCCTTTATTTATTTTATTTATGCTTTTTTAGAGTCTCCTCGCAAAGTGTAGCAGACCTGTAAAAGATCAAGACAAAGCAAAAAAAAAAAGAGTGTGCAAAAATAAAATTAGATGTTAGCAGAAACCCCAAGATCTTGTGCAACTTTCCAAAGAGGACGCTAAATCCGTCAGCAGCGGAAAATCCCCAGGATTTTGGCTTGGTTGTTCTCTCTTCTTCATATTTGAGTTTTAATTCGTTTTCAAGAACTTTCCTTGAGATTTGGTGTGGTTGGAGGATTGAAGTGAAAGGTCTGTTGGAGATTGCTAATAGCTAGTGGCGCAACATCAAGGATTCATTTCCATTTGAGTGAGTTTGGATTGGAGATAACATTAATTAAATTTCATGCATTTTGTGGTTTAATTCCATGCTTTGGCTATGTCTATTGTATATGACATTTCATTGAATTGTAAATGCATGTGTGGATTCTTAATGAATGATTTAAGACTTCCATGTTTTAAAAGATTAGGAAACTCTATTTTACGTTACAAACTATGATAAACAATTTTGAAATTTATGTGATTAGAAAAATGTGTCTTCTATGATATTACCTTCATGAGGATATTCTTGAAAATTGGAAGGGTTTTGATTATTCAACCATGAAAATTGAAATGTGCAAGATTTCGTCTAAATTCTTGAAAATGACATTTTTGAATTCTAAACTTGTTTGTGCATTGTATTTTTGGGATTGATATTCTCCATAGAAATGGGATGGGTTATCATATGGCCATAGGTTTTCTATGTTAGGACCTCTTTTTCCATGTCATGTCCATATTGAGTTTTTTTTTATGTTGGTTTTAGGAGTGAGGATTCTAGGCTTGGATGAAGTGGACTCTCACGCCCATATTTTGAAATACAAACTTTATGGTGTTGAAAACTAAAGAGATAACTAAAATGAATTGGGTCACACATTTAAATATTAACAAGGTTAATCTATGAGTTCAGTTTCATAAGCCTATATCAATATGGTGCATGGCGTGGGAATTAATTTGCTTCATGAAGATCAATGTATTTTTTTAGGATCTTGATTGGATGTCCGCATAATAAACTTTGTGAGGTTTTGAGAATCATGTGATGACACCCCATCATGGCAGTTTATGACACTATTTTCCTTATTTTTGTGTTAGTTTGAGAGGTTGATATTCCCTTGTGATTTCATATATGTATACATTGATTGGTGTGGTCTTTCCCAATCATGTTGTTGGCATCCTTGTATGATATGTATTGGTGTTGTGTTTTCTTGTAACTAAGTTTCTCATGTGTTATACCCATTGTGTTTGGTGTAGTTGATTGCATCTTGTATAGAGGGGTGAGCTTATGGGTTCTACATGGTTGGGTGGTGTTAATCATCATTGGGGTTCATGAATCCTTTATAGATTCTTGGAGATGATGCAAGGATTTTGTGACCTTGTATACATAATATAATTTCATTATGTTATTTTTGTTAAAATGTATAAGTTAGAACATTTGAGTCCTTGAAAACAAAATTATATTCATGTTGTGAAGAACTCTTATGATGATTTATAACCCACCCACATAAGTGGCGTGAGGTCAATATTATATCTTGTTATTGATTGATTGTGCTGTCGAGATGGTATAGTGCTTTGGAAGTGATTTTGCATGTCTAGTTAAGATATAGAGTATGAATTTGATTTAACTTGTTAAACTTTTGGTTATTATAAATGCTTTGTATGGAAAATGTGTAGGAGTTGATATTGAGATCACATACCCCAAGATCACCTACAAAACCAAAGATGGCCTTCCACAAGAGAGTGTGGCAAGAGAACAACTTGCTTGATTATGGATGCAACAATAATGGATTGATCAATAATGGATCAATCCCTTATAATGCAAAATTTACAATGAATCCTTGCTTATATAGGCAAAGCGAGAGATAGGACTAGACAAGATCATGACAAGTATCTTAATATTATGACATGAGACACAAAAAACGTAAATGAAAAGATAACATTACATGATAATTAATACTTCTAGAAAGATTCCAAGGCTCATAAGTAAAATTAACATGTGAATAGGACATACTAGGTGAACTATTTAGGTAGAATATCTTTCTCACACCAACAATCCCCTTAAGTGAAACTTAGGGAGAAGTAAACAAATGTGTGATGACACAAAGATGATTATGGGTCCTGACTACTAGGCCATGTTAGGTACCCATGTACATATGCAATCTCTCACAAACGAAGAAAATGAGAAAAGCCAAAGGGATAAAAATCCTATCCAAAAGAGATAAAATAAGCAAACAAACATGAACAAGTTATGGATGGAGAACTCATGAACCCCTAAGTATGAGATCCATCCTAAGTATACAATCAATTTCCCCCCATAAGAGGAAAATAGAGAGACTATGTAGCCTCCCAAAATATGTAATCTCCTACAAAATGGTAGATTCTTGAAGATAAAACATGATCCAATGCCTACAAATAGCATTCCTCTCATTGGGAAGAAAGAAACTAAGTATAAATACATGAATGCTTCCCATTTTGGATAGGAATTGATAGGAAGAAGGATGAAGATGTATGATGATTTTGTCTCTTAAATATGCTCATGTATCACCATGACCATGGAAGATGATGTTGTAATCAAATTAGGTACATACCTAATCAATAAATAAGGTGGAAAACCAAGATCAATTGATAATAGATAATGAAAAAGATCCAAATATAATTAAGGTTTCACAATAGTTGCAATATGACTATCATGAAAGGGGAAAGATAACCCTTCAAGTGTATCCTTCAAATCTACAATATGAGATTCACAAAACAACTTTGATATACTTGTCAAATTTTTATCCCACAAAGATAAATTTGAAAGAATATGATGGTCTCGTTGAACAAGAATGATGGAAGCCTCAATCAAATATTTTGCACAAGAAACCAATGAAGGTGAAGGACCATCAACTGTATTTGAAGGTGGAGAAGGAGAATCTTTATATTTGGATGTAACATCAGATAATGGAGATGATGAGAACTCAAACAAGAGTTGGATGAAATTATGTGAGACATGAGGACATAATTCATTCCCACGTTGATTGCTCCCACAATATGTTCATGTACAACTATGATACATGATTCACTCCTTAAATGATAAGAACTCCAAATTAACAAAGAAACCAAGTTTCAATAGTAGTTAGAAAGTCTCAAATATGATCAATACTAAAAATGAAGCCCCCCAAAAAAAGACAAAACGTATCTAAGTGTTTATATGTCCAAATAATTAGTCAAAATGTGATATTAAAAATATTGAATAACATGTACCTGAGGTTGAATCTAAAAATTACATGGATAGATTATAAGAGCTCCTCAATACCTTTTCAACACTACAAAAATCATGAAAATTGAATAACTTGGTAAAAGATTATGAGCTTTGATTTTCAAATGGGAGCTCTAACTTCAAACATAAATAAAATTCAGTTGCAAAAAAACTTATAATGAGACTTGCACCACTAGAAATGGCATGAAACGAACTTTCCAATAATATGTCGTCTGCAAAAATTTGACTCCTGGATCAAAATTTGTAGCGATTTGAAAAAAAATCTCAATTAGGGCTTTAAGGGCCATCAATAGGCCGCCTAAGCCAATTAATGGTTGTTGATGTGACCAATTTCTAACAAACTAGGTGTTAGAGAGGTGGTCTTATCGGTTGGTGTCAAGCGATAGTGGCGAGACTGCACATTGGTGATGATCTTTCGACCATCAAATTTAAACATGACAAAAAACATTTTAAAATAAAAATCCAAAAAAGGGCACTATACCAAGATGGCATATGCATATTGAAAACGTTGTGTAGAACAATATACCTATGAAATATTTTGATTTTCTATCGATCTACTATTCCTACCAACATTTGTAAACCATATGACTATACGAACTTTATTTTGGAAACCTAATTCAAACCTTGCAAAAATTACCAAATTTTTTTGTCACCAAAATATGAAGTGTTTTATATAAAAATATGGGTTTGGGGCCTTATGGACTCAATGGTGAGGTTTATTTCACCCCAAAGTGATCCCAACAAAATCCCATGCCCAAATCACCCTTAGATATGAAAAGGGGTTTGCATATTTGGAGATATAATACCATATAGGAGCTAATACTAAACTCTTATACCTAGGATAGCTTGTAAAATGAAAGATGATCTTCTTAAAGAGAGTATGGAAAGAGAATAGCTTTCTTGATTACAGATGCAATAATGACACAATGATCAATAATGGACCAATATCCTATGATACAAATCTATAATAAATTCTTGCTTCTATAGGAAAGGTGAGAGATAGGATTAGAAAAGATCATGACAAGTGTCTTAATCTTATGACATGAGACGCAAACAATTAAATGACAAGATAAGTAATATAAGATCACATGACAACCAAAGATTCTACAAAGATTCCTAGACCCATAAGTAAACTTAACATGTTAAAAATACCTATTAGGTGAACTAGTTAGGCAAAATACCTTGTTCACACCAACAAAATGAAATATTGTTATTCAATATAACAATTTGAATTGATTTTGAATATGTTAAACAAGAAAGATATGCTCAAATTTGTATAGGTTTCACTTGTTTTGAGGTTTCATTCCCCATTTCTTGTCATGGTTGAAGTTATTTTTGATTATGTAGGATGTTTATACACTGGTATGGGAACTTTGTGCTTGAAGACCATTTTTTGTAAGGAAGCTACGGTAGCGGAACAACTTCCTACACTAATCTAGGGAGGAGAATAATGCAAAACTTTTACAAATCTTTAACAATTATAGAAACTTAAATAGAAATAACCATAAATATCATGCATACCACAACACAATGATTTACGTGGGGAAAAACCCCACACTCTAAAAGCCACCCAATATATTATTTAGAAATCACAAAGATTACAATATAATTGCAGATCAAGCTTCTCATAGGAGTATCACCACCAGAGATCAAGAGACAGCACGACTGCTATTAGAGTCTCAAAAATAGTAAAGATTACAATATACTTGCAAAGCAAGCTTCTTACAAGAGTATCACCACTCAGAGATCCAAAAGTAACACAACCACTATTAGACTCTCAGAATACATCACAATATACAACCATAATACAACACCCTCATAAAATAGGGTTTCCTTCTAGGGAAATTCAAGCTAATAAAATATTGACCATCAGATATAAGACATAATGATGAATGTTCCATATTTACAATAATAAAATATAAATAAAATTTAGCTTTTGTTGGGGGGGACCCCCCACGCTCCCCCGTCATTGTCGGATGAACAATACCTTATGTATCAACAATACCTTATATAATTGCAAGGTTGAGACACATTTTCCCAACAATTTTCTAGGTCTCTAGGTGTTATAAAATCCAACAATTACCCAAGATTTTTTGTAGCATCAATTCTTTCACATATGAAAAAAAATTAGAAAAAAGAGATGGATAATTAAAGAAATGAAGTACAAAAGTATAAATGACACCCTTCTATTCCATCTTGTGAAGAAAATATGAACTTTTCTTATAAATAAAAGGTAATATAGGAGCATACAATAGGATAAAGACACGTGTCTTAATCATATGCAATGAGACAAAAATATAAATATAGCCTAAGGCATAATAAGATTCCCTACAAGAAATTAACCTATGATTTGTGAGTAGGTTCTAATTAGGATTTGGTTCGGTCCAAAACTCTTTTTACACTAACATCCCCCCTTAAGTGCAACTAGGGGGGAATATACAATATGAAATGATGTAAACATTTGTATCTTATACGAGGCCATGTTAGGTACCCATTTACAAGGATCTCTCATGAATTGGAGAAATGTAGAAAAAGTAATAGAAAAAAGCTCCTCCCTAAAAGAGAAAATAAACAAACATGTAAAAGATATGGATTGGATTAAACATGAATCGGAAACAACAAAATGCATCAAAAATATACAATGAATTCCCTCTATAGGAGAGAGCAATACCCCCCTCCACAATGTAGTAGCTCATGTGCCAAAGGAAGATTCTTGTTCATGAATACTAAGGAAGATCCATTTTTGGAAAATGAAATTCAATGCTAAATGATGAAGTGATTCAAAATCCAAGAGGAAATGCAAGGTAGGAAGTCTCATGATTTGTTCTATCTCTAAACTTTGTTCAAGTGTCCCAATGTGAATATTACAATATTCCTCAATACACGAAGGTAGAAGCAGTCCAAAATTATGTGTAGAACAATAAAATATAAGATCCAAACATAAGTTAGATGGGACACCAATGATGTAATGGTTGTTATTAAAGAGGGGTTGAATGTCCTTAAGTATGTCTCTCAAATTTTCAATATGATACAAAAAAAAATTGCAATACTTTTCAAGTGATCATCTTGAGAATCTAAATCAAAAATATGATGAAGAATTTGATGCTTTGAATTTGAAGAAGAAAGATGAGGATATGGCATATCCTCAAAATAATAAGTCACATGTCCTCAACCTCAAGATGGTGACTCATATAAGTTGAATAATTAGTTGTCTTTGATATAGGAGAAGGAAAGGTAGGAGAAGTCTTTATGTCATCAAAATGTTCAATACCTTCTATACATGTAAAATATTGTAAATAGATATCATCAAAAGATATATTATATGCACCATCAATGGGTATGAGGTTGTCCATAGTGGGATCACTAAAAATTGGAGAACATTTGTCTCTATACAATTTCCAAAGTATTGTCCATAGAGTGTGAATATAATTGATGTTAGAAATGTCAAATAAAATGTCAAAATCAAAACTATAATCAATTATTTTTAGGACATGACCAATCCATTTTTTTATGCTAGCTTTGTGTAGTGTGTACCTAGCTACTTTAAGGATGAGTTCATAAAGGTGAGACAAAAGATCAAGCTACTTGAGATGTGTCAATATTCCATTTCATCATGACTCATAATTAATGTGAATAAGGATTACTTGGAAAGAAAATATAAAACCCATGGTAGTCTCCTCAAATATCAAATTAGAGATCAACATGTGAAAATGTAGCCTTTGTAGTTGAAAATTCAATTTCATATTTTATAAATAGTCTAAAAGTAAAATGTACCTAATGCAAAATATAGAAAAACCATATAGGTGGCTATGTAGTTCTCTACAAACAACTTTCCAATGCTTACCTATTTTCAAGAGAATGGAGATCCAAGGAAAAAGTTTGGCATGTCAAATATTGGAACAACAGACAACTTTAACCTTAATTTCAAAAATAATTTGTAATTTTTTATATCAAAACCTATATGGTTACAAAGTATATAGAACTAAATTTTTAACATCTATAAGAATGTGAAAAACTACTATGTTATTATTTTTGAAAAATAGCTCATTTGGGAAAATGAAATAGAACTAGTCATTATGTAGGTGGTAGATGATGAAACTACCAACTTGAGTGGAACATGCAATAAATCTAAGTTGCACTACTTAGGTTATGCAGAGGCTACAATGGAAAATAGGTAGATTTCAATAGAGTGTTTCTACAAATGAGAAATAAGAGGCATGCAATGGTCATGCAACCCACTAAGTCCAAGTCCCTATGGTCTAAGGTTGATTAGGAGGTACAACTCCTTACCAATTGCTTTAACAAAAAAAATTAAAATAAAATTAACTATACCATAACTACAACACTAATGGATGATGTAGACAAACCATACATTTATTGATATATGTTGCAATAGCCTGTATAGGTGAATATACCTATGAAGATTCTATGAATCTCTACTAACCTGAAATAGTTGCATAGATCTTATGGTGATTGTGGTGATGTATAGTAAAAATATGGACAAATGTATAGAATCTATACAAATATACAAATTATTTATAAATCATACAAATTTTCAATGATGAAATTTTTGTAGACTCCAAACCCTATCAAATTTTATACAGATTTATAGTTTTTGACACTTTTTGGACTCAATGATAAGGCCTATTTTTTAATTTTATTTTTATCTAGGAAACTCCTTAAAATCCCCCCTTTAGATACTACTCAATAGAGCGAATCCTATAAGTCTAAGCTATAGTTCCATGTTTTAAACCCATTTTTTAATAGCATCAATTATTTCACAAATGCAAGAAATTGAAAAATAAGAGATGAAGAATGCAATACTTTTTTAAGTGGAAAAAGGAATCTAGACTAATTAGTAAATTAACTCAGATCAATCTTTTCTCTACTAAACATTGGAACAAAAACCAATGATGGAATTACACTTGGAGAACATCCTTAAAGGAGGGTCAAGTTGCTTGGGTTACTTTAGATATGATTGGAGGTTCAGTTTCTCATGGTGTTTTCCCACCTTTTTCCCATGCTATCTCTCTAAAGGCTTCTATGCATGTTTAACAACATGCTTCATCATTTTCCCCTTCGAAGGATAAGGACAAGAAAGCTCTTGCCCATATGCCTTATCCTTCCTCTTCATATTCTTTTATTGATTTCCAACCTTCATTGGTGTCCTTTGTTCCTTCTATTATGCCTACCATAGGAAAGGGAAAGGTTACCATGTTGTGAAAGTCCAAATCGCAAGTCTTCCAACTCCCAGTTTTGTCCATAGTCCCCTGACCCACCTTATAATGTAAAGGGAAGCATTCTCATGGAGTTTTTCCTGCATCTCAGCCTCTGAGGCCTCCCCCTATTTCTCCACCTACCTCTAATAAAATAAAAGAAAGGGGCCTACCATTAAGACCCTCGTCTCTCTCCCTATTTCTATCCCTCCTCATGTCCCTCATTAGGAGCCTGCTCTTTCATAAACAATGGTTGTGGAGGCTATTCTCCCAGTGGAATAGGATCCCATGGAGTCTTCTCAAGCTATAATTTTTGGTGTCTATAGCTATTGTAACTGGCTTGCACATGATCGTAAGCATCATCTATGGACCTTGGCTAGGGAGCATGAAGCTTCACAAAAGACCGAAGATGCACCTACTCTTTCTACTTTTTCTTCCCTTGTTGCTTCCATTTATGCTCCTTCTCTTGTTTGTGTTTCTATTCATGCTTCTATTCCCATCATCTTTGTTTTGTTTCTAAATTCTTTAGTAGATCTTGATGAGCCTCACCCCAAGCAGGTGCAAGTGTTAATTGCTCCTTCTATGGAGCCACCTTTGATCATTTATTTACTAGATCTTCCTCCTTTCCACAAGGATGTTGATATTCCTTATACAAAGGTTGTGTCTTTTGTGGCTACTTATCCTTCTCTCTCTTTTTCTTTTTTTGTGAGGATCCCACATCCTCCACTTAAGCGTAAGTTGGAGAACAACCTAATTTCAAACAATGGTCACAAGAGGTCTTCTTTGTCTTCTACATCTTGTTCCACTTTGGCCTATACCATTATTGTGATGCAAAAAATACCTCCTTCCCCAGGTTTTTCATTGCCCCTCTTCCCAAAGTTGATAATGACTCTCAAGTTTCTCGTCCTTCTCCTATTCAGTCACATCACTTCACTTTGAAGAAGTGTATGTTTGACTCGTTGTAGGATATTCTGACTCTATCATCCATCTTTGCTAGATTGATGAAGTTTTATGTTGCAAGCAAGAGGTCACGAGTTCTACTCTCCCCTCATCCACATGGTATTGAAGGGCATGTCATGCCAACCTACAGTCTAAAAAAATACTAAAGTACTAATATAAAAAAAATGCAAAATTTAGGATTTGGGAGAGAAAATAATTAAAAATATAAGCTTACTTATCCATTCACCATCACCAATAAATAAATAAATTTATAAAATAATCCTTTCTTAATTCTTCCCCAAAAATTAGAAACTAGTATCGAAGAAGGTTAAATCTACAAAGCAAATCAACAACATAAGTTGCTATAACAACTACATAATCCTTGGCATGGATTAAAGAACAACTCTCAGTTATTTTGTAAATGTTGAGGTTTAATAATAAGAAATATTATAGTGATATGAAACACATTACAAAATCATCAATATGCATTAACTTAGTGCATGAAAATAAAATAAAATAAAATACACTTAGTATTTGAAAAAATAGGAAAAAGTAGAAAATTCATAAAATAGATGCTTTATTTCTTTCAAGTTCAAGATTCCAATCAATTTTCCAATATTTTCCCAATAATTTTTAATCTATTTTACAATTTTTTAAGTTGTCATTTTCTATAAATGGACTTCACAATACTAACTTAATAGGCATTACATCAATGACCAATATTAATTTGATCCGAAGACTTAGATTTGATCTTATAACTTGAAGCCAATTTTTGTGCCAAACACAATTCTCAAGGAACTATAGATTTATCCTTGATGAATATTTTGAAGCAATCCTTCTTGAGTTGCAACAAAGTCCCTTAAGATCCAAACATATATAAAAGAAGTGGTAGCACAATTTCTAAAGTAAATTTGATTTTTTCGTAGTATATCTTTTGGAAGTCGCTACCTCCCACCTAGGTAAGTTGGCGCAAGTTTTTAGGTGTCTTGTTCATTGGAAAAATATAATCCTTTCTCCTAGGACCTTCAAGTTACAAGTAAATTAAATTACCAAAGTGGGGGGATATATATATAATGGTTGAATTC
>VDFB02075321.1:451011845-451039624 GCA_007258455.2 Sequoia sempervirens
CAAAATCTCCTACTGAGATGGAGGACATGACCAGTGTACTTTATGCTAGTGCAGTTGGCAGTCTAATGTATGCAATGGTTTGTACAAGGCTAGACATTGCCCAAGCAGTGGGAGTACTTAGTCGGTTTATGGCTAATCCTGGAAGGACACATTGGAATGTTGTGAAAAGAGTATTCAGATATTTGAAGGGCACTTCAAAATATGCTTTGTGTTACCATGGGAACTTGGTTGAATCACAGAGGACTCTCAGTATTCAAGGCTATGTGGATTCTGATTAGGCAAGGGACATTGACAGTAGAAGATCCACCAGTGGATATACTTTCATGATGAATGGTGGTGCAGTGAGTTGGATGAGTAAGCGGCAGTCTGTAGTCACTTTGTCCACTACAGAGGCAGAATACATGGCAGCTACACACTCTTGTAAAGAAGCAATCTAGTTAAAATGTTTGTGTTCTAACATTGGTTTTGATGCAGGGAAAATAACAATTTATTGTGACAGTCAGAATGCTATCTGTTTGGAAAATAATCCTACTTTCCATGCCAGGACGAAACATATAGATGTACAGTATCATTTTGTACGAGATATGGTGGAGGATGGAAAAGTCTTGTTAGAAAAAGTGGATACTCTGGAGAATGTTGCAAATGCATTGACGAAGCCAGTGAGCACAGACAAGCTCAGGTGGTGTGCTAGTTCGATGGGCCTCAGTTCCCATGAGTTTTAGTAGTTTTGTTGTGCTCTGGAGGTGCCTGTGTGATCTTCGTCAAGTGGGAGATTGTTGGAATATTGTGCCTCAATCTCACAGGTTGAAACCTCTGGAAGAGCAAAGTCGGTATGACCTTTGTTGTGTCTGGCCGACTAGCAGCTGTGAAACCTTATGAAATGTTCAGGTCACCGAGACCTTGTTGATGTCTTGTCGACTAAAGCTATCATTGTGAGTTTTCAAACTCTTCCTGCTCAGCAGATCTCTTACCGACTGTTGGTGTCTAAAGGTGATCAGGGAGACTTGTGGCGAAAGAAGTTTTCAGGGAGAGACTTGGATGTTCGGTATGTCTCATACCGACAAGAGAAGTCTCGCCGGTAGTTATACAGTTGTGGTCATCGGAGTAACTCATATGTTTCGATATGAAGTCTTGTCGATATGGAAAGTCTCGCTGACAGCTTTACACTTGGATTCTTTGCGGTAACACAAAGGCTTTGGTGTGAACTCTTGGCGACAGGTGTTGGTCTCAAGGTGACTTGAAGAATTCGGTTAAGAACTCTCAGCGATAGCAGTAAGTCTTGCCGACAATGCAACATGTGTTTGTTATCGGAAGTCTTCAGTATGACTCCTGGCGAAAGGTGGTCTCGGGGTAACATGGAGGCTTCGGTATGAAGTCTTAATGACGAACGAATTCTCGCCGATAGTGGAACATTGTGGTGTAACTTGAAGGCATCGGTATGGTCTCTTGGTGAAGAGCAATAGTCTCACCGAAGGGAAAGCTGATATCTATGTGACTTTTGAACATTGGTATGATGTCTCATCGAATAGCGATTGTCTCGCCGATGAGAATGCTAAGGTCGATGCGACTTGTGAACTCAGTGTAATGTCTTGCCGATGGTTAAGACTCTTGGTGATAATGACAATCAGGTCTTGTGGCATCGGGGAGACACGATTAGTGTCTCACCGGTGCGACACAGGTTGAATTCCTTTGACCGAGTGATGACTATCCTACGTGGTGAGTCTACAACCAATTAGAGAAGCAGAATGGGAACTGCTAGCAGTTGGACTATTGCGGCCGTTACTGAGAGGAAGATCAACAGACCATGGGCGTCATGGATATACTCAAGAATTGCAGATGTTGTTCGATTCGATGGTTGTATGAACAGTTGGATGAATAGTTCGATGTATGATAAGTGTGGATTTTATTCTGAGAGCATTGTATCTTGAATGTTCTGTACAAGATTGGTCTATGATTATGCTGTTGTAAATTGACATCAGAGAGAGTGAAGCCCATACTCTGTATGTAATTTTTGTTATTGTAATACAAAGGGGTTTTTCTTGGTGTGGTGGGTTTTTCTCCCGTAAGGGTTTTCCCACGTAAATCTGGTGTTCATATGTGTATGATTATTTCTCTGTTTCTGTTATTGCTTTCAAGTGTACCTTAATTGGACTGTAATTGAAAATTTAAAAGTATCTCTGCATTCTTCCTTGAGGTTTTGACGTTAGGAGAGTTGATTCCACACCTTAGCTTTCCTTACAGTTTCACCATGACCATGGAAGATGATGTTGTAATCAAATTAGGTACATACCTAATCAATAAATAAGGTGGAAAACCAAGATCAAGTGATAATAGATAATGAAAAAGATCCAAGTATAATTAAGGTTTCACAATAGTTGCAATATGACTGTCATGAAAGGGGAAAGATAACCCTTCAAGTGTATCCTTCAAATCTACAATATGAGATTCACAAAACAACTTTGATATACTTGTCAAATTTTTATCCCATAAAGATAAATTCAAAAGAATATGATGGTCCTGTTGAACAAGAATGATGGGAGCCTAAATCAAATATTTTGCACAAGAAACCAATGAAGGTGAAGGACCATCAACTGTATTTGAAGGTGGAGAAGGAGAATCTCTATATTTGGATGTAACATAAGATAATGGATACGATGAGAACTCAAACAAGAGTTGGATGAAATTATGTGAGACATGAGAACATAATTCATTCCCATGTTGATTGCTCCCACACTATGTGCATGTACAACTATGATACATGATTCAATCCTCAAATGATAAGAACTCCAAATTAACAAAGAAACCAAGTTTCAATAGTAGTTAGAAAGTCTCAAATCTGATCAATACTAAAAATCAAGCCCCCCAAAAAAAGACAAAACTTATCTAAGTTTTTATATGTCCAGATAATTAGTCAAAATGTGATATTGAAAATATTGAATAACATGTACCTAAGGTTGAATCTAAAAATTACATGGATAGATTATAATAGCTCCTCAATACCTTTTCAACACTACAAAAATCATGAAAATTGAATAACTTGGTAAAAGATTATGAGCTTTGATTTTCAAATGGGAGCTCTAACTTCAAACATAAATAAAATGCAGTAGCAAAAAAACTAATAATCAGACTTGCACCACTAGAAATGGCATGAAACCAACTTTCCAATATAATATGTCGTTTGCAAAAAATTGACTCTTGGATCAAAATTTGTAGCGATTTGAAAAAAAATCCAAATTAGGGCTTTAAGGGCCATCAATAGGCCACCTAAGCCAATTAATGGTTGTTGATGTGACCAATTTCTAAAAAACTAGGTGTTAGAGAGGTGGTCTTATCGTGTTGTTGTCAAGCGATAGTGGCGAGACTACACATTGGTGATGATCTTTCGACCATCAAATTTAAACATGACAAAAAACATTTTAAAATAAAAATCCAAAAAAGGGCATTGTACCAAGATGGCATAGGCATAATGAAAACGTTGTGTAGAACAATATACCTATGAAATATTTTGATTTTCTATCGATCTACTGTTCCTACCAACATTTGTAGACCATATGACATCGTAAGAACTTTTTTTTGGCAGCCTAATTCAAACCTTGCAAAAATGACCAAATTTTTTTGTCACCAAAATATGAAGTGTTTTATATAAAAATAGGGGTTTGGGGCCTTATGGACTCAATGGCGAGGTTTATTTCACCCCAAAATGATCCCAAAAAAAATCTCATGCCCAAATCACCCTTAGATATGAAAAGGGGTTTGCATATTTGAAGATATAATACCATATAGGAGCTAATACTTAACTCTTATACCCAGGATAGCTTGTAAAATGAAAGATAATCTTCTTAAAGAGAGTATGGAAAGAGAATATATTTCTTGATTATGGATGTAATAATGACACAATTATCAATAATGGACTAATACGCTATGATACAAATCTATAATAAAGTCTTGCTTCTATAGGCAAGGTGAAAAATAGGATTAGACAAGATCATGACAAGTGTCTTAATCTTATGACATGAGATGCAAAAAATTAAATGACAAGATAAGTAATATAAGATCACATGACAACCAAAGCTTCTACAAATATTCCTAGACCCATAAGTAAACTTAACATGTTAAAAAGACCTATTAGGTGAACTAGTTAGGCAAAATACCTTGTTTGCACATACAAAATGAAATATTGTTAGTCAATATAACAATTTGAATCGATTTTGAATATGTTAAACAAGAAAGATATGCTCAAATTTGTATAGGTTTCACTTGTTTTGAGGTTTCATTCCCCATTTCTTGTCATGGTTGAAGTTATTTTTTATTATGTAGGATGTTTATAGACTAGTATGGGAACTTTGTGCTTAAAGACCATTTTTTGTAAGGAAGCTAAGGTAGCGAAACAACTTCCTACACTAATCTAGGGAGGAGAATAATGCAAAAATTTTACAGATCTTTAAAAATTATAGAAACTTAAATAGAAATAACCATAAATATCATGCATACCACAACACAGTGATTTACATGGGGAAAAACCCTTTCAGGAGAAAAACCCCACACTCTAAAAGCCACCCAATATATTATTCAAAAATCACAAAGGTTACAATATAATTGTAGAGCAAGCTTCTCACAGGAGTATCACCACCAGAGATCAAGAGATAGCACGACGGCTATTAGACTCTCAAAAATAGCAAAGATTACAATATACTTGCAAAGCAAGCTTCTTACAAGAGTATCACCACTCAGAGATCCAAAGGTAACACAACCGCTATTAGACTCTCAGAATACATCACAATACACAACCATAATACAACACCCTCATAAAATAGGGTTTCCTTCTAGGGAAAGTCAAGCTAATAAAATATCGACCATCAAATATAAGCCATAATGATGAACGTTCCATATTTACAATAATAAAATATAAATAAAATTTAGCTTTTGCGGGGGGGACCCCCCACACTCCCCCGTCGTCGTCGGATGAACAGTACCTTATGTATCAACAATACCTTATATAATTGCAAGGTTGAGACACATTTTCCCAAAAAAAATCTAGGTCTCTAGGTGTTATAAAAGCCAACAATTACCTAAGATTTTTTGTAGCATCAATTCTTTCACATATGAAAAAAATTAGAAAAAAGAGATGGATAATTAAAGAAATGAAGTACAAAAGTATAAATAACCCCCTTTAATTCCATCTTGTGAATAAAATATGTAGTTTCCTTATAAAGAAAAGGTAAGATAGGAGCATACAATAGGATAAAGACACGTGTTGTAATCATATGCAATGAGACAAAAATATAAATATAGCCTAAGGCACAATAAGATTCCCTACATGAAATTAACCTATGATTTGTGAGTAGGTTCTAATTAGGATTTGGTTAGGTCCAAAACTCTTTTTACACTAACATCCCCCCTTAAGTGCAACTAGGGGGTAATATACAAGATGCGATGATGTAAACATTTGTATCTTAAATACAAGGCCATGTTAGGTACCCATTTACAAGGATCTCTCATGAATTGGAGAAAAGTAGAAAAAGTAATAGAAAAAAGCTCCTCCCTAAAAGAGAAAATAAACAAACATGTAAAAGGGATGGATGGGATTAAACATGAATCACAAACAACAAAATGCATAAAAAATATACAATGAATTCCCTCCATAGGAGAGAGAGAGAGAGAGAGAGAGAGAGAGAGAAATACCCCCCTTAACAATGTAGTAGCTCATGTGCCAAAGGAAGATTCTTGTTCATGAATACTAAGGAAGATCCATTTTTGGAAAATGACATTAAATGCTAAATGATGAAGTGATTCAAAATCCAAGAGGAAATGAAAGGTAGGAAGTCTCATGATTTGTTCTATCTCTAAACTTTGTTCAAGTGTTCCAATGTGAATATTACAATATGCCTCAATACACGAAGGTAGAAGCAATCCAAAATTATGTGTAGAACAATAAAATATAAGATCCAAACACAAGGTAGATGGAACACCAATGATGTAATGGTTGTTATTAAAGAGGGGTTGAATGTCCTTAAGTATGTCTCCCAAATTTTCAATGTGATACTCACAAAACAAAGTTGCAATACTTTTCAAGTGATCATCTTGAGAATCTAAATCAAAAATATGATGAAGAATTTGATGCTTTGAATTTGAAGAAGAAAGAGGAGGATATGACATATCCTCAAAATAATAATTCACATGTCCTCAACCTCAAGATGGTGACTCATACAAGTTGAATAATTAATTGTCTTTGATATAGGAGAAGGAAAGGTAGGAGAAGTCTTTATGTCATCAAAATGTTCAATACCTTCTATACATGTAAAATTCTATAAAGAAATATCATCAAAAGATATATTATATGCATCGTCAATGGGTATGAGGTTGTCCATAGTGGGATCACTAAAAAATGGAGAACATGTCTCTATACAATTTCCAAAGTATTGTCCATAGAGTGTGAATATAATTGATGTAAAAAATGTCACATAAAATGTCAAAATCAAAACTATAATCAATTTTTTTAGGACATGACCAATCCATTTTTTTATGCTAGCTTTGTGTAGTGTGTACCTAGCTACTTTAAGGATGAGTTCATAAAGGTGAGACAAAAGATCAAGCTACTTGAGATGTGTCAATATTCCCTTTCACCATGACTCATAATTAATGTGAATAAGGATTACTTGGAAAGAAAATATAAAAACCATGGTAGTCTCCTCAAATATCAAATTAGAGATCAACATGTGAAAATGTAACCTTTGTAGTTGAAAATTCAGTTTCATATTTTATAAATAGTCTAAGAGTAAAATGTACCTAATGCAAAATATAGAAAAATCATATAGGTGGCTATGTAGTTCTCTACAAACAACTTTCCAATGCTTATCTATTTTCAAGAGAATGGAGATCCAAGGAAAAAGTTTGGCATGTCAAATATTGGAACAACAAACAACTTTAACCTTAATTTTAAAAATAATTTGTAATTTTTTATATCAAAACCTATATGGTTACAAAGTATATAGAACTAAATTTTTAACACCTCTAAGAATGTGAAAAACTAGTATGTTATTATTTTTGAAAAATAGCTCATTTGGGAAAATGAAATAGAACTAGCCATTATGTAGGTGGTAGATGATGAAACTCCCAACTTGAGTGGAACATACAATAAATCTAAGTTGCACTACTTATGCTATGTGGAGGCTACAATGGAAAATAGGTAGATTTCAATAGAGTGTGTCTACAAATGAGCAATGAGAGGCATGCAATGGCCATGCAACCCACCAAGTCCAAGTCCCTATGGTCTAAGGTTGATTAGGAGCTACAACTCCTTACCAATTGCTTTAATAAAAAAAATTAAAATAAAATTAACTATACCATAACTACAACACTAATGGATGATGTAGACAAACCATACATTTATTGATATATGTTGCAAGAGCTTGTATAGGTAAATATACCTATGAAGATTCTATGAATCTCTACTAACCTGCAATAGTTGCATAGATCTTATGGTGATTGTAGAGATGTATAGTAAAAATATGGACAAAAGTATAGAATCTATACAAATATACAAATTATTTATAAATCATACAAATTTTCAATGATGAAATTTTTGTAGACTCCAAACCCTATCAAATTTTATATAGATTTATAGTTTTTGACACTTTTTGGACTCAATGATAAGGCCTATTTTTTTTTTAATCTAGGAAGCTCCTTGAAATCCCCCCTTCAGATACCACTCAATAGAGAGAATCCTATAAGTCTAAGCTATACTGCCATGTTTTAAACCCATTTTTTTGTAGCATAAATTATTTCGCAAATGCAAGAAATTGAAAAATGGGAGATGAAGAATGCAATACTTTTTTAAGTGGAAAAATGAATCTAGACTAATTAGTAAATTAACTCAGATCAATCTTTTCCCTACTAAACATTGGAACAAAAACCAATGACAGCATTACGCTTGGAGAACATCCTTAAAGGAGAGTCAAGCTACTTGGGTTACTTTAGATATGACTGGAGGTTCAGTTTCTAATGGTGTTTTCCCACCTTTTTCCCATGCTATATCTCTAAAGGCTTCTATGCATGTATGACAACGTGCTTCATCCTTTGCCCCTTCGAAGGATAAGGACAAGAAAGTTCTTGCCCATATGGCTTATCCTTCCTCTTCATATTCTTTTATTACTTCCCAACCTTCGTTGGTGTCGTTTGTTCCTTCTACTATGCCTACCATAGGAAAGGGAAAGTTTCCCATGTTGTGAAATTCCAAATCGCAAGTCTTCCAACTCCTAGTTTTGTCCATAGTCCCTTGACCCACCTTATAATGTAAGGGGAAGCATTCTCGTGGAGTTGTTCCTGCATCTCAACCTCTGTGGCCTCCCCCTATTCCTCCACCTGCCTCTAAGAAAATAAAGGAAAGGGGCCTACCATTAAGACCCTTGTCTCTCTCCCTATTTCTATCCCTCCTCATGTCCCTCATTAGGAGCCTGCTCTTTCATCAGCAATGTTTGTGGAGGCTACTCTCCTAGTGGAATATGATCCCATGGAGTCTTCTCAAGCTACAACCCCTGGTGCCTATAGCCAGTGTAACTGGCTTGCACGTGATCGTAAGCATCATCTATGGACCTTGGCTAGGGAGCATGAAGCTTCACAAAATACCGAGGATGCACCTGCTCTTTCTACTTTTGCTTCCCCTGCTGCTTCCATTTATGCTCCTGCTCTTGTTTGTGTTTCTATTCATGCTCCTATTCCCATCATCTTTGTTTTGTTTCTAGATTCTTTAGCAGATCTTGATGAGCCTCACCCAAAGTAGGTGCAAGTGTTAATTGCTCCTTCTATGGAGCCACCTTTGATCACTTCTTTACTAGATCTTCCTCCTTTCCCCAAGCATGTTGATATTCCTTATACAAAGGTTGTGTCTTTTGTGTCTCCTTCTCCTTCTCTCTCTTTTTCTTTTTTTGTGAGGATCCCACATCCTCCACTTAAGCATAAGTTGGAGAACAACCTAATTTAAAACAATGGTCTTTTGCATCTTGTTCCACTTTGGCCTATACCATTATTTTGATGCAAAAAATGCCTCCTTCCCAAGGTTTTTCATTGTCCCTCTTCCCAAGGTTGATAATGACTCTCGAGTTTCTCATCCTTCTCCTATTCAATTACATCACTTCACTTCGAAGAAGTGTATGTTTGACTCGTTATAGGATATTCTGACTCTATCATCCATCTTTGCTAGATTGATGAAGTTTTATGTTGCAGGCAAGAGGTCACGAGTTCTAGGCTCCCCTCATCCACATGGTATTGAAGAGCATGTCACGCCAACATCATTGATCATGTGGAAATTTTTTACCAGTGCATTACAATTTATAGGGATGCTACCTGATTCCTACAGTCTAAAAAAATACTAAAGTACTAATATAATAAAAAAATGCAAAATTAAGGATTTGGGAGAGAAAATAATTAAAAATATAAGTTTACTTATCCATTCACCATCACCAATAAATAAAGAAATTTAGAAAATAAGCCTTTCTTAATTTTTCCGCAAAAATTAGAAACTAGTATCGAAGAAGGTTAAATCTACAAAGGAAATCAACAACGTAAGTTGCTATAACAACTACATAATCCTTGACATGGATTAAAGAACAACTCTCAGTTATTTTGTAAATGTTGAGGTTTAATAATAATAAATATTATAGTGATATGAAACACATTACAAAATCATCAATATGCATTAACTAGGTGCATGAAAATAAAATAAAATACACTTAGTATTTGAAAAAATAGGAAAAAGTAGAAAAAATTCAGAAAAATAGATGCTTTATTTCTTTCAAGTTCAAGATTCCAATCAATTTTCCAATATTTTCCCAATAATTTTTAATCTATTTTACAATTTTTTTAGCTGTCATTTTCTATAAATGGACTTCACAATACTAACTTAATAGACATTACATCAATGACCAATATTAATTTGATCCTAAGACTTAGATTTGATCTTATAACTTGAAGTCAATTTTTGTGCCAAACACAATTCTCAAGGGACTATAGATTTATCCTTGATGAATATTTTGAAGCAATCCTTCTTGAGTTGCAACAAAGTCCCTTAAGATCCAAACATATATAAAAGAAGTGGTAGCACAATTTCTAAAGTAAATTTGATTTTTTCGTAGTATATCTTTTGGAAGTCGCTACCTCCCACCTAGGTAAGTTGGCACAAGTTTTTAGGTGTCTTGTTCATTGGAAAAATATAATCCTTTCTCCTAGGACCTTCAAATTACAAGTAAAATAAATTACCAAAGTGGGGAGATATATATAATGGTTGAATTCTTATAGCCATACCAATTCCTATTTATTTTTGGGTTCATTTTGAGGGAACACAATAATATAGTTATATAACATGTGACACATTTATGCTAAGTTTGACACCTTTCTTAATCTTTATCCATCTTCATTTATTCACCTTAATGCATTTCCATATGTTTGATATTTATTTCCATTATTTGACATATTTTCATGTATTCTCCTTGTCATTAATCCCTATTTCCATGCACCCAATTCTTGCTCCTAGATCATACATTCCATATCATAGGTCAAACCTTTGATAGGTGGGAGTGATCCTACATGACATGAATCTAACCTAATTTCAAATTTTAAAATTCGATTTTATCAACTCTCACCATTTACTATTGTCCATTGGGAGTTGACTTGATACATTTTTTTCCAATATTCATTATGTCTTGGTATTTAAAGAAACTCATTAGAATATTTCAAAACACCCTAGATTCATTTGACCATCTTATGCAATTACAAGGAGCATCCATGCAAACATTTATATTTGGAGCAATAAAATAAGCTAGAATCTACATAAAAAATCATCTAGGTTATCTTCATGTGTGAGAGTGTTATCTTTGATATTCATTAATGATTATAAAGGTAGTTTCATTAAGGGGTTCGACCCAAGAGAATATTACCCTTGTGATTTGATGATCTCGACAAGGAATTTTTAAATATTGTCAATCCTTATGTACCAACAAACATTAGGAGTTTTATAGTCCGCCAAGTAGTAAAAGTCTACATTTACACAAATAAAAATGCATAGAAAATATTAGTTCTACACTACATAATATTAATCTTGAAGCACTGGATCAACCCATATAAGTTTCTAGGTTTGCATAGAGTTCAAGCAAGTTAATGCATCATAGACATTGATTTTCTATTTTCTAGTGAATTATTTATATAGTCTTCAACATCCATATATCATCACCAATTTAAGAGTTACATGCCTAACCCTCTTCATTTACTTTCCAAGTATTCATTTATTGCAATTATTCAAGTGCCCACTACTACTTGTTAATTAATCTAAATGAATTGTGCCTTTATTGTTTAAACTTGCTTAATTAGCCTATATTTACATTAAAAGGTATTTTGATTTTACAATAAGTTTTGTGACATGAAGATATTAATGTAAAGGAAAATAACATTTTTTGAATGTCAATGTAGGTTAATTAAATTAAATCAATACACATTAGCATTAAAAAAATCTAGATTGATTAATTATTTGGTTAATAATGTTTTTTGATAATATAAGTCACATTTACAGCAGTGCGGTACCCTTAACACGAGGGGCCCCAAGGGCCAAATTTCATATCAAAAAACAAAAACTAGTAACAACATAATATCCAAAACAAAGACAACAAAATAACAACAAAAAGACAACCCACCCGACAACAAAACCACACATCTCCCATCACCTAGCTATTCCCTCTCATTCCTCCATGAGAAGTTTTAGCACATCATCCCCAACCCAATTGTTGTTGGATTCAGCCTCGACAACCTTCTTGTCGACCTCCTCTTCCAGCACTGTCGATAGAGTAACAACAAAGTGGTGGATGATTTAATAATGTTAATTGAACAATCACATATTATTTTGTGAAAGTAAATGTGATGGTTAAAGTACTTAGCTCTAGAGAAATGGTGGAGAAAACTTTGATGAAGCATTAGAATCTAGTGTTTTGGTATAAAATACTAGGTAATCTAGACAACCTATATCTTGAACCTTTCGTAAAATTGTAATCATCTCTAAGTCAAATTCATGGATTTGGTTCACTTCTATGAGTGTAGATTTATCGTACAACCTATGAATATGATTTAATCAATCCTTCTACTTTCCAATTTAGACTAGTCTATGACTATTAAGAACTAGTTTGCTTTATGATCTTGGTAATTGTTAGCAAAAAGCAAGCAAGTGTGCAAATTTCTTAAGATGTGAATTTTGATGTAGATAGATCCTTTTAGTGCTCCAATTGAAGTGTTCCTTGCATGCTTTAGGAAAATGAATGATTACCAGATAATTCCAAGGTTTGAATAATGTTCAAATGAATTTCTTTAAGTACTACTACATAGTAATAAGCATGCATAACGTGTACCAAGTCAACTTGTGGTAGGAATAAAATAGGTGAGTTGACAAATTTTAAAAATTTAAATTAAGGGACAATTCAATGCAATGTGAAAAAATCATTTACTAGAACAATCCTACACCATATGATTGACCCAAGACAAGAAAATACTAATATCAATATGGAAAATAAATGTATACACATAGAAGTGATAATAGACAAAATACATATCATATATATAAAGATATCTATAAATATAGATAAATTATAATCAATTATATAAGAATATATTGAAAATAAATAAATAAATAAATAAATTCAACTTTACACAAAACTATACAATTTATTAACATATAATTACATTTAAACATTTTCTTTTATCACCGTTACAATTATATATCTACACCTTTTATCTTTTAGCACCATTGCAATTATATATCTAAAAATTTATATCTGCATACCTTTTATCTTTTAATTTTGATATGTAAGAAAAGTTGTTGTACAAGTACATTTTTATATTATCATACAAATTATAGCATACGCTTTGGGACATAAGATATTATAGGTATATCTAAAATTTTGTCTTTTGTTTAAAAGCTCATTCATCCCACTTTTAACATTAAGTTAAAAAAACTTATTGTTTTTTTTCATTGTGTACTCCCTCTCTTTCTTTTCTAATGAATATCTCAACTTTTTTCTCAAAAGTCACATTTTCCATGTCAAGTGGGGCGATGAGGTGGCAAACCTATCTATAAGTTCCCCTTCATTAAATTATGCTTATTTCTAATACCTTGTCTATTTTCAAGCTTTTCTTTGGATTATCTACACTTAAATTTTGACCTCTTTGGCATTACTTCTGTTGACGATTTGGAGACCCTTTTAATTTGTTAAAAAAAGAATTGTGCTTTCTAGGCTGCTTTACACAATTTGCTTCTTCTTTTTTTCATTGGATGAAGAAAAAATAACAGTTAGAAAAGGAAACTTCAATTGGTATTAAAGGAAAACAACATTATAAACAAATATTTTTATAACTCGCATAAGGAATAATAAGCATACAACATATAGATTTACATTTTATGGAAATTGTAATGTCTCAAGTTCACATCAAAGACATTAACAATATAATTTGGATGAACAATTTTTTTTGTGATACAAGATTAATATTGAATATGTTACATTACACTAATGTATACAAGGTGGTGTGGTATGCCATTGCAACACACCTAACATGAATACCAATACACTAAACATTTTGACACAAGTGGAAGACTTACTAACCACATAAGCTAAATTTATCAAACCTAACTCAACCTAAAATGGTTGTTGAGTGTCCTACTAGGACAGATTCGCCCTAGGGCGAATGGGTCTCTATACAAGGATCCAAAATCTGATTTCACAATCCTCTGATATTGGATCTACACTCTCGATTCATTTGGATTCCACTGTCGAAAAGTCAAAAATAAATTCTACAAATGAGTTTTCATGGCTTGACAACTTTGATAACTTTGCAAAATTGCACTCGATCCAATTTTTAATCCTTCTTCACCTGCAAATCTACAAACACAAAGAGAAGGAAAAATTGTTTGTTTTTGGTGAATAGGGGTTTTCCTTGATCAAACTTTGTTTTGGTAAGTAAACCTTGATAATGAAAGATAATGACAAATGACAAGGATTGATGAATGAACAAATCTATGTCACAACTCACCAAACCTTCAATGGCTACCCTTAGAGGACTAAAGTCCAACACATCTCTCTAAGGATTGGATCTTGCATGAATTGGCTTGAATGATGACTTGATTTTTCACTTGAATGCTTGCTTGAATGATTGAAACTGTAAGGCCCCGCCTTGGATGTGATTAGTAAAGCCCTAATATGTTTTATGTGATCCTAAATAGATGGTAAGATGTATTATGGATGACAAATAGTGTGATTATTTGATAATATTCTTGCTTATGCTACCGTGAATGTAAGACCCCATTTCATATTTCCCATTTTATTTCAATCAAACAAGTAGTTAGATGATAATTATGATGAAATGAATGATAAAAATCTTTTTAGGATTCATGGGCATTAACCTTGATTTAATTAGATGCACATGTGAATTGTTGGATATAACTTGAAAGTGTTGGGTTATTTGGCATATTAAATTTTGGTAAATGGTTCATCGTTAATGTTATAGGAGTTTAAAATGAATTACTAAGGTGGTAAACAAAATGATGGAGTGACTATTTCATTGACTATATTCTTGTATTGGAGTAAGTGTGTATTTCCTTTGATTATAATGAAAATTGAATCATTAGGTTTATTTGATGTATTAATGAGTAAATAGTTCATGAGTGAAAATGATGTGAATTGGATTAGCTAATAATATGAAGAGATATATGATCTCTAATCATGCTGACTTTGGTAATGTGCATGAATCAAATATGCAAATAGGAGGATAGATAAATGTTGGAATCAAATCAAATACATCTTGGGAAGTTCTAAGTGTAGCCCTATTTGACTTAGAAGGGTTTGAGGTTTTATTATTGGATGGGTGATTGAGTAGAATCCAATTGTAGGACATGTGGTGTGAGTTTGGTTGGGTTGGAACCCTTGGTTAAGATCAAAATCTTGCATGGACTTTTGTGGGTTTTAAAAAAGGACTGTTAACCAATTTCTTGCCTTTTGAAATGCTAAATAAACCCCTGTAATCAAGGTCTTATGGCTTCTGAATCTTTTGACACATAACTTGTCCTAGAGTGTGAAACTTTTCAAAAGTTCACATTCATGAATGCAAAATGCATGCACCCAAAGTGGGGCCTTGAAGAGTGGTCAAGCCCCAACCTCTTCCCAAAAGTTCTTAGAATTGGCACAAGACTCACACATGTGTGAGAACTTGTGGGAAAGAGTGTAGGTTTGGAGGATCCCTATATATATCAAGAAGATGGAAGATTTGGGCATTGCCCACTTCTCCTTTGGAGTAAACCCTGTGTGAAGATGGTAGAAAAGATGACAAGAGGAGAGGAGTCCTTTGGGGAAGAGAGTGATCAAGATGGGTTGAATTGGAGAGGAAAGAGGGATAAGAAAGTTTAATCTCCCCACCTAAAGAAAGAGATAAGTTTCCTTACTTCCATTTTTCCCTTGTTTAATTGTTGCAAGAAGGTGGTGTGTTGTATAGATCATGGTTGAAACTATGCATGAAGTTTGGTGGTGTTATTCTTATTCCTTAAAATATATATATATATATATATATATATATATATATATATATATATATATATATATATATATATTGAAAAGGCTCCATTTATCATCTTGGAGCTAGAAGACTTCCTTGCTCGGGGGTATGGCTAGAGCCCACGAGGCTCCATGACGCCATTATGGAAGGGAGGAGAGCAAGCCTTATTCTTTTGTATGTTATTCCTTATGTTCCCACACATGATACAATATAAAAGGGCTAGTATTTCGTGGTAAAGTGGAAGAATTAGAAAAGTAAATTTTATTTTATGGGCATGTAAGTTCCTAGTTCTTCTCAATAATATTTATAATAGATAGAGTTCTTATTCAATGAGCTTGTTGAAAGTGGTGTTGAAACAAGAAAAAAAAGAAGAAGAAGTTTTCCTTGTTATTTATGTGTTCTTAAAATTGTATCTAAAAGAAAAGAAAAAAAGAAAAAAAGAAAAAATGTGAGGTAGTTGTACATGTTACAAAGAGAGTTAAGCTGATGTTCTACTTTCAATTCGGGAAATAGATTCTTTGTTGGAAAGATTTGATAAGGAATTTTGCCTTTGTAAAACATTTATTGTTAACATGAGAGGTGGAGGGGAATAGGCCCAATTTTTCCTCTTCTCCCTGAATAACTACATCTCAAGCTGACAAAAGTGTCTAAATAAGTATTGATATATTGAACTCATTTTATTTTCATCCAAAAATGGGTGGTCACTCCTTTAAAACTCAGTTATTTCCTCTTCCTAATCTGAAACAAACTAGTTCTCAACATCACAGGAGGGGATATATATATATATACATGGTTGAATTTAATCAACTAGTGTTATTTTTATTTTGATAGTATCCCTGAACCTTTACGTCAACTATTATTTCTCCTAACCTGATCTAGAAATAGAAGTTAAGTTTCAGACACATTTTTATAGCTATAACTACAGATGTACTTAGTGGACTAAAAGAATAATATGGGTTCGGGTTTAAATACAGAATTGTATTCCAGTGAAAAATGTATGTATATATAATATATATATATAAGTAAATACTTAAGATTTACCTCGGTTTCTCTAGCTCTGATTACTTTTGTGGGTATGCATATTAATGGTAAATGGAACTAAATATATATAACAAATCAAAAAAAAAGGAAATTGTGTTAAAATATTAATAATATATATTTATGTATTATTTATCTAAATCCTGAGCCACTCAGTCATATTTTGATACAAACAGATTAAAAAAAAAATAGAGAGAAAAGAAAAGGAAATGGAAGGGATCAAGCCCTATCCATTCGAAGTATCACAAGGTGAAGGGATGCAACACAATGGGGATTGTAACCCTTTTGAGCGCAGCAGCCGACCAGGGTACTGCAGACTCCCTCGGAGACCAATAGCCTCACCGAGTAAGTCATATTCCCTCATTTTGCATTGACTCGGCAAGGTGTAGTAAAATAGTTAACCCACTTGCAATACCCTCTCCTCGCCAATATTTGCGCTCGAGCTTCATCATCAAGGTGACAGAAGAAAGATCTGTACATAGCAAAACTAGCACATAATCATTAATCAAAAGATTTTAATAGAAACGTAAACTAGGCGCTTAAGTCCAAAGTTGCAACAAACAGATAAGTGGCCTGAAGCAACCACCATCATTTTGTTCTTCAACTCAATACTCCGAATGGACATAAGAGACATCAAAAACAAGTCTAAGTAGCTTTAAACATAATAGGGGTACCGTTGGCCATAGCATGCTATTTTATCTGAAACATCTGGCAAGCTTTCATGCCAGCTTTCATAGGGGAACATGGGTGTAGTCTTCCAAGAGGTCAGAGCTCAGGTATAGTCTATATGGTGATGTCCACATTCAAAGTCTGAGAAAAAAAAAAGAGAGGGAAATTAAATGCTGGTGCGCAACTCACCCAAGAAAAGTGGTTAGTCTGCCAGTGGTCAGTTGGTATTTCAATTAAATGCTCACTAGACCTATCAATTATAGTCCACCTGCATCTATTCGAGTTTTTATTTGTAATAGACGTTGCAGTCAGTTCCATGCGAAATCAGAGTGTCTTTTTATTTGTAATAGACGCTGCAGTCAGTTCCATGGCGAAATCAGAGTGTCTTGTCATCGTCAATATTGTCCTTGAGGGTGTCGTGTAGTCTTTTTTTGGAAATGCTGGTGCTATGGAGGAGATTCTAGTCCGAAGAAAGAAAACATGGATGAAACAGAACATCAAGTGGCTGAACAAGTGGAACATCAAATTACATGAGTGTCCTGACACCAACAGTGAAATAAAAATCTATGTGAAGGAAAAATTCAGGACTGCCATGTGGTCAAATCAGATCGGACGAAAAAAAGCATATTACATCAAAGAGTTTAACCCAGCTAAGGAACATGGTGAAAAACCATATTTAGGTGCAACTCTTAAAGGGAAAGCGAGGCTATTAATTGCTCAATTGAGAACGGGGTCCCACCATCTTAGATGTGAGACTGGTAGGTGGAAGACTCCTAAGGAAACTTGGGAAGAATGAACGTGCTTATTTTGTAATAAGGGAGTGGTGGAAACGGAGTGGCACTTCGTCATGGAATGCACAGCGTACGAAAATATCCATAATCAGTACTCAAGTATTTCAGATGTGGGCAATATGCAGCAGTTATTTGAGGAGGATAAGATAAATCAGACGGCTAGCCTCCTAGTCAAAATTAATAGCAGGAGATCTGATATGGAGAAGAGTCTGGAGACAAACTAAGTTGTTGAATGTCTCGGTCCCATAGGCTGTTTAGTCTCGTGGACGTCATTAAAATCTTTCATTCATTCATTCATTCATCAATATTGTCCATGAGGGTGTCGTGCAGTTCTTGGAAATGTTGGTGCTTGAAGTAACGTGTGCAGTTCTTGGAAATGCTGGTGCTTGAGGTGACGTTTGATATCAACTCATTAATATGCTTGGTGTAGGCGACCTTTCTCTGTCCTTGTTCCTTGTTATGATGAAAGTATGGTTTGAGCATCTTCTATCTCTGCTGGTAGAGCCCAACATTGAACGTTTCGTTGTTAGTGCCGTGAGACTCATTGAATTATCAAAAAAATAAATTAATAAATTAAATACAAACCTAATGTTTCATTTCCATGTTTTTTTAGCCGTTGATATGCACTGCCCGCTGAGATTTAGCATCTCTCACACCAGTTGAATCATTTATCGCCTCACGCTTAAGAATAAAATTTGGCTGCGAATTTCATACTTTGTTTAAAAGTCTGCAATAGTCTTCTCATTAGTTTGCAGCATGTATTGCAATGAAATAATAATAAATACATTATTTTGGAAGCAGCGAAGTAGTTGTAGGGCATTAATAAATTAGATCACCAGCAATAATTGTGAACAATTAGAATTTCAAATAGTGAAGTAAAAGTAGTATGAAAAAAAAAAAAAAGTTAAATTAGGTTTCGATGATTTTAGATGATTTTAGTTAATCAAATTTTAAAGCTGAAAAAACTTCAAATTACCTTTGTATTTACTGTAAAAAGAGAGGTACATACATCTAGGTACTTTTAAAGAGAGCTGCTAATAAATGAGAAACATATTCCCATCGTCTTAAAAGAGAGTCAAATAAATTAAATCAGATTTTATTTAAACATAAAATAAAAATCTTTATTTGTTTTCCTCTTTTTCTCTCTTAAATGGAAAATATAACATATATATATATAAGAATTAAGAAATATTTAATGGTATATGCTAGTTCATAATTTTACAATTTATAAATTTAATTTTTCTTGAACAAATAAAATATATTTGTTATTTAGTTAAACATCAATCATTAAAATTGATAAGTAAAAAGTTAGCATTCCCATAAGTGTGTATATATGGAGTAATATTAATATAATAAAAAGTTACCATCATTTCTATTTTTCCAGCTATCATATGGGGTAATATTAATATTATAAAAAGTTACCATCTTTTTTTTACTAGCTATCATATTCACACTAATATTAAATTTTGTTCACAAATAAATCATTCTTACTATTGCTTATTTTTACTATGCACGCTAGTACTAATTGACTGGGACGTTAATATTATTAAAATTTAATATTAGCCATAAATAAAGACAATATTTATATTAAGGCATCGAGTGTTAATTGCAATGTCCCAGAGGGCTTTGGTTCAAATGTTGAGTAGATTCCTGCGTTGCTTTGTTTGGTGTATAAATTTTTTAATATCTTAAGAACACTCTTTTACTAATAGAATGCGGCATAGGGAATCCATTTACTACCCCCTACTTTCCCTTTAGATAATGTTAGAGTTGAGTTTTAGAGTTAAAATAATGAGTATTAATAAAGGAATTAATGGAAGGGTGGGGCCCCTTTAAAAGTAACATGGTTTATTAAATAGAAGTCCCACTCATGAGTTCGTTTTATTTATGGAAAAGAGGAAGACAAAATAAAATAAGAAGCATGAATAATTATTTTAATAAATAGTTAAAACGCTGAAGTGGTTATTGGATATGGTTTAAATTTAAAAAATATATAAAAGTAATTTAGTTATTGTAGTAAGGTTAGATTATTTATTATATAGATATAACGTATATAAGACATTTAAATAAATAATATTTTATGAATTATATGGATTAAGAAATTTAAAATTATTATGTATAAATTATATAAATATATATTTTTTATTTTTTTTATTTTTTTTCTGTGATGATTCAATTTGTATCTGAAGTATAAAATTTGTTTGATATGTATAGTATGTTTTTTGTCGGAACCTAATAGAGATATTTATAGGGTATTTACATCATTGTTTAAAAAAAAAATAGTCTTGCTTTTGCCCTTTCGTTAAAATTTGAACATTACAAAAGCAACTTCTCGCAGGAATACAACTCATGCTCATATTAGCATTGTCTCAAGCCCCTAGAATGTCAACTATCTTAATTATTGTCTTATAAAAAAAAAATGGTGGGTTTTTCTACTGAAAATTTTGGGCATGACAAACAACCAAAGGATTTGGGCAAACCAATACCATATTTCACAAGTATTGCAGAATCCAAAATGAATCTAGTGAATTTTGATGACCTAAAAAAGTAAATAAATATTTTGGTGTTCATTTGAGGCAAATCCACTCTTTTTCCTACTCGCATCTGCAAGCAACTAATTTAATGCCACCCAAGAACCATGTAGATTGGGTTAATCTTCACACGAAAAATAATCCTAGTGATAAGTTCTAATTTAATTTTTCCTAGTAATACAATTGGAGATTTTGGTGCTCTAATTAATTCTTAGAGATCATTTGATTGGAAACCACTATTAACATCAGATCACTTTAGGTGATCAAAATTGAGAATGACATGATCATTTGATTGCATTTGGGGAGGATTGTTCAGAATTAAGGTGCAGAACATCCACTTCCAAACTTCCAGTTAAACTAGAATTATCTGAATACTTAGGATTTTGAAGCTATCTCTTTCACTCTTTCTTTTCAAGCTATAACTTTTCTCCAAGACTTGAGTTCAATAATAATGATAAAGATATTTTAGGTGAACTGCCTAAATATAGTTATTACCTAAATTCAATTAGACATTAAATTAAATAGGAAGTGTATTTTATTTCTCTATAATAATATTCTATTTTTAATTCCTATAAACTATAGTTAAATGTATATTATAATTTTATTTCTCTGTAATAATATATTATATATTTTATTCCTATAAACTATATATTGAGATATATATACTATTTTACTATATAACACATAAATTTTAATTTCGAAGAATTAATTTATTTCATTTACATTGTTTGCTTTATTTTTATTTGAAAAGTTGTTTTTATTTACTTAAGAATGATTTTATTCATTAACTATGTGTTTTGTTTTATTTTAGCTTTTATAGTTAAAGTGAGGGTTACGACCCTCTCCCTTTGTATTAATTAATAAAAATATTTTACATATATTATCTATTGATAATAAAAGATTAATGATAAAACAAGAAGAAACTAGAAATCACAGTCATTGTAGACTCATGATAAACACCATCACAAAGTATGAGGCTTTTACTATGTAACATGAGTATTTGCATACATGGTCGATGAGCCATTGTCAATCAAAACTACCTAACAGAACTGATCTGCATATATGACTAAAATTTAGACATAGATAAGTGAGATACCAAAGAAAGAAACTAGCTTAGTAATACCCTTGCACTAGACAAACTATAAGATTTTCAACATGGTAGCTATAGGCCAAAGGAACTGTCCTTTCTCTTGACCAATGAAACATAGAATAATCATAAGTCTACAATTTGAGATCCATCCATTAGTAAAATGAATAATAAAAAACTATTTAATATTTTGCATAATTGTAGCTTGTTATACCTCTACTTTTAGATCCTCTTGTTAATTTACAGAAAAATAATAATGAAAAAGAAAGAAACCAGAGAATTTATCTTACCAGCATGTGTAGTTTATTTATATTCCATAATTTCTTAACCATTAGATGGAAACTAACATTTCATTTAACTCTGTAAGTCTACCTTGAAATGAACATACCATGAACTTATAAGTTGTATTCAGCAGAAAAGAATTATGTGTGGAACATATGTAACTATACCCAGGGGACTTTATAGTGAAAAGTTGCGCCAACAACAATATGTAACTGTCCATTCTATACTTAATATGAAAAAGACTTACATTTAAAATAAAAATTATGTAATTCAAAATGTATTTGAAAAATAACTTTGAATAATGAAAGGTAGATTTCACCATCTTAGAAGACCTTTCTTGTATAATTTTATTCCCCAGAGTTTTCCTCATCCTCCTGCTGAAGAGGAGCTTTGTTTGCATGAGGAAAGATATGAACTCTGAACAAAGGTTTCCTTTGATCGTCGGCCTGGTTTTCCTCCTCCTCCTGAAAAGGAGCTTTGTTTGCATGAGGAAAGATATGAACTCTGAACATAAATTTGCTTTGATCGTTGTCCAGCTGCTCAAAAATACAAATGTCTCCTTCCTTTATATTATTAGCCCGTGTAAAATATCTCCACCCCGCACTAAAGGTAGGTGTATTGCTCTTCATAACACATTGCACCTTCCATTCCTTCTGTTCTCCATTCAAAAGAACAACAAGAACAACTTCACTTTTTTTTTAGAAGTTGAATGGGATAATCCCATATTTTGGTGAACACCTGCATTTCCAAACCATGCCAAAAACTAAGTAATTTAACCCAAAAGATCATTGATTTAATACATTCTTAAACTTCACAATTCACACAAATGTAGATTTCCATATTATGCCTTGCATATTGTGAGCTTGTTAAATGCCTCTGTTTTAGATCCTCTACTCCTAATGAAAATTTGAAAATATATATAACCAAAGAAAGTAGAGAATTTGATCTCACTAGCACGTGTGGTTCATTTACGTTCCATGATTTCATAACCATTTCACGAAAGGGCCTATCTGATTTGAAGGGAGCAGTAGAGGAGACACATTGTCCATGGTTTTTGGATGAACAGCCTGCAGCAAATTAACTTTGTTGTTATACCAGTTCTCCTGATAAAAATAGGATCTGAATGCCTATTTTGAAAGATCAAATAAATTATGGAGCTTAAAAATTTAATAAAGCTGGACAAAACTTTTGCTTACCAAGAAAAGAGGTAGCCGCTGGTTCAGATGTGTCGTTTTGCTCATCAGAAACCAAATCAACCACTAAACTAGTGTTTGTTTTGTCATGGTATTTACCATGTTTTCTAAGACATTCCAAAGTGCACGTCCTCCATGCTATGAAAAGCTCCCTAGTTTCTTCATCTTCCATGATGCAAAACTTATACAAATAGCCTCAAAAGCACATTTAAAATCCTGAAACACAGTATAACAACAACACAGGCAAAGTCTGAATGAATGAATGACGTGCACTTGAAGGTAAGTCAAGTAGAATTAGATAAGTGAAGCAAAGAATGGCAATATTGGCGAGGCATACAAATCGTATACTGTGATGGATTCCTGCTCTGGCACGTGAAGGACTTCCTCATAGAGAGGTCTGAATTTCTGACAAACAAGTTTGACAGAGTAACCATTTGGAGGCACTTGTTGTGACATGTCTACAAGCTCTAGAGGCCTTAGACAATACGCATGGAGTTGGACCACCTCCCATTTTATTTTTAGCAAACTAATCACATCACTTAGTGCTATAACGTGGTACTAATGTCGTATTCGAGTCATAAATAGTAGGGCATGTGTGAATTGTGAGATCTGAGAGACAATGTTCCCAAAAAAACAATTAATGGAGATACAGTGAACTTGAGTATTGTCGGTCACCGGAGTTCATTTAAAGTTGCCGATAGTTTTTTCCTGCTTATGGGATATCTTTATGATTTATGGGAACCTTTTCATTCATTTTATAAAGTAACTTCCCATTTAATTCATCACAAGTCTCTCTCCACGTATTTCAAGGCGACAGGATAGACTTTAAAATGGAAAATTAACAACTATTTTGATTTTGGCGGCATTTTGTTCTTTTTCTTGGACATTAGTGATTAGGATTGTAAGAGATTCAAACTCGGTTAGTTGTGAATGATAATAAAATTAAAATTTATTGCAAACTGGATGTAATTATGTCTTAAAATTAAAAAGTTGGTGACAAAGTATCGAGGAACAAGTGGGGCTTTCAAAAAGAAGAAGCATTATATTTTATTTTTCTTATTTTTATTTTTATTTTTTTTAACGATTGGAATCGGGTGCAGCACGGCCCCCCTATAACCGCCCACCGCCGGTAAACTTTTTACCATGACCAATAGTGCTGGTGGGACACACAAACTGGTACCACGGGAGAGTTGGAGAGTCGAACCCATGGTGGGCGCCCTAGGAAAGGGAACACCTAAAAGAAACATTGTATTTATGATTCTAAAAAAAAAACAATTATATTTTTTAATTCAAATACATAAAGGAAAAGTTTTGATATGTAAAGGAATACAATACATTTTTATATAATTCTAGGCTAATTAAATAAATCCATACTATCAAGTACAAATTAAATTATTTTTTATTTTTAATGAAACAATGTTTTGATTTATAAACTGAAATGTTTAATTTAGGATTCAATAGTAATAAGGTAATTAATTTTGAGAATAATAATATAGGAATATTTTTTTATGTTATACAAAATTTAAATTAATGATATCAAGTTTCTACAAATTTATTTTTATATATATATTGAATCAAAGCAAATTACAAAGAATAAAGTTCCTTGAGATATGGCCAAGAGGCCCAATCAAAGGAATTAAAATCTCAAATATCTTTGAACTTATGAATTCCCTTTTTAAACAAGTAATAAGCATGCCTTGGAAAGCTAATAGCAAGTGGCTAATTATGGTAATTAAGAACTCTATTCCATCAAATTGAAGCTGAGGAAAAACTAAAACCATGTTGTAAGGAAGCATTATTCCAAGTTAAGAAGTGACAAACTTGTTGCCAAGCTCTCCAAATAGATTAAAGAGGAAAGGAAGCTCTGATTTTTAAAAAGGGAGACATTAAAATCTTATCTAACCATTTTATTGCATGCCACTTACTTTTATTAAAAACCTCCATAATTTGATTTCGTACTAAAATCTTCCATGGTTCATCACCATTAGCAGCTCTAACAATCCACTTTGCAGTGAGGCAAAGCCCTTGATTTTTGGGGTCTATGAGACCGAGGCATCCATTAGTTCTTGGTTGAATACAATGGGACCAAGAAGAGGCAATGAAACCTACATTACCATCCCATTTGGACCAGATAAATTTTTGAATCATCTTGTTTAATTCTTCATAACCATACATGGAAGGCATCCAACAGGATGAGTAGTAAACACGATTAGCAATTAAAAAATTGTTGGCAACCTGGATCTTACCTGCGAAGGATAAAAATTTATTACCCCAAGTAAAAAATTTATTTTTTAATTTACCTAGAAACCATCTCCACATATCTGAAAGTGAGTACCCTATACCAAAGGGAATGCCTAGATATCTTGTTATCTCCCCATGATTGACAAGTTTCCATTATTTGTGAATCTAATGTGGAATAGAGCCACTTTGTGACATCAAAAACTCAGTTTTCTTATGAGATAGTTGAGATCCAGAAACAACACAATACAATTCCAAGATTTCCAATGTATTGTTAAGTTCCTCTTCAAAATTTTGCAAAAATATCATGTTATCATCAGCAAAATGCGAGTTAATGACCACCTTTCCCTGAGGAATGGAAATACCTCTAATAAGTTTCATTTGATTAGCCTTTTGAAGAAGATATCTTGGTGCATCAACAGTGAGCACATATAAATTTAAATGAGATAGAGGACACCCCTGTCTTATAGAATGTTGTAGCTCAAAGGGAGCTGAAATATAGTTATTAATTACAAGATGAGAATTTGCATCTTTAAATAACATTGAAACATGCTTTTGAATGATTGGACCAAAACCCAACCACTGCAACATTTTAAAAATGAAAAACCAACGAATTCTATCATACGATTTATCAAAATTGAGCTTAACCACAAGTATGTTTTGGCATGATTGTTGGGCCCATTCTATATTCTCCCATGCCAACATAAGATTATCAAGAATAAATCTGCCTTTTATAAATCCAATTTGCTCGACTCTCACTATATGTTGCACAATAGGTTTAATTAATGAAGACATTATCAAGTTTCTACAATTCATATTGTTCTCTTTTAATGATTTCTTGATTTAATCCTTTGCGAATTTTTGCATCAAATCTAGAATTTAAAGTATAAAAATTGAATGTTTGTAATTTGATGAATGTGTCTAGTTTTGTATAATTTTTTTAATATCTATTATAGACACATAAAATTGGCCATCCTTATTTATCTAGTTTTTTCTTCTATGTATTTGATCAAATACAACCATTATTATTCAATTGATTATCCAATTTTCATCCCTGTATTAATTAAATACTATTTTATTACTTAATTAATAAAGTAATTATTCATTCCAAGCTTATTTCTAACCTAAACCATTTAATCATCTCTCTCATATATTCCACCTTAGATAAACAAATCTAATTCTTCACTTATCTATGTTACTCACCCTCATCCAAAAAATTAAATAAATAATATAATTATTTGATTACCTATTTTCTACACTTTTCATCAAGTGGGCTAAGACCACTTAGCTATTTAATATCCCACTTGCACAACCAACCACTAGTCAACCCCCTTAATCCTACACATCTTCCAAGGTGTACAAAGGAATGGGTTCTTTGTGCACAGGGCATGGGCATTTGTACATGTGTAATGGAATTGATACTATGTCACATGGGTCAAAGGACTTGCTCACCCTCAAGAGTACTCCAAATTAACCCTCCCATCTTGTCTACCCTGTGACATAGATTTTTGGGAACCTAATGCTTCTCTTGCACTTATAGTGTTTTTCACCTAAAACGAGAGATATTAGATCCAAAAATGCTTATGAAGAGCCTCTCTCACTAAACTCTACTAAATATGACATAACTCTACCATATCTTCCTCAAGCTGTGATTTTATCTCATGAATAAATGGGCAAGCATCTTAGCTATGATTTTATCTCTCGATGAGTTTGTAACTATGACTTTGGCAACTAATTATGCATACTTGAATGGGATGCTAGTACATGAAGATATGTAGCGTGTAATATCCCCCACTAAATTTTTTCTTGGGATATGAATGATATGTATATCAAATCCTAAGTCCTAACTAATGATTTTGCACAGGAAGTTATAATGTATTTTCCAATATGAAATCCTTACTAGTTATTGCCGAATTAAATACAATATGCTTGCAAATCTGAAATAATAGTCCTGAATTATATATTTATTGCATACCACAAACAACAATCTAATACATGTAATTGGCTACTCAAATGATGAATGAAGACTACTGAAATCAGAAATAATCTATAGCTAATCCTAACAAAAGTACGACAGCCCAAACTTCAGCAAGGTTCCTGCGATTTTCTGAAGGAATGAAGCAGATGAGTTTAAGTATGATGGCACCCTTCTCCAAACTCTCGACAACCAGATTGGGCAGTTCAAAGTTTCAAACCCTACAAATAAGCAATGATTTTCCCTTAAATTAGTGTGGCTCCGTTCAGAGAATCACAAGCTAATTTTTACCCTAAAATAGCCCTAAAACAACAAAGATTTCCACAACCAACAATGAAAATGATGCAACACCCCTTCAGCACAAATGTAATCTTGGTATCAATCTAAAATTTCAACAGT
>VDFB02075321.1:451039724-451054652 GCA_007258455.2 Sequoia sempervirens
CCTAAGAGACTTTGATTTTGTTAGTGATCTTGTATCAAGGGTAAACCTATACCTAAAGTTCCCTACAAAAAAATGTTGTTGAGTTACAAGTTTTGAAATAATTGCAAGATTTTGTAAACAAGGGAATAATGCATCTTAGTGCATCACCTTAGGATGCATAATTTTATTTTTCAAAGAGAATGAAGGTACTTTCAAGTTGTATATAAACTATGAGATGAATAATAAGATAACCATCAAGAATCAATATTGTTTGTTTAAGATTGGTTATTTGTTTAATCATATGAAAGATGGTAGAATATTCCTTTTAGAAGGATGTGAAGACATTATTCCTTCATGGCGACTTGGAGGAAAAAAAATATCTGTCACAACCAAAGCATTTTGTTGTTAGAAGTAAAGAACATCTGGTATGCAAGTTGAAAAAGTCTTTATATGGTCTTAAGTAGTCTCTTAGAATGTGGTACCAAAAATTTGACACCTATATGTTGCCATAGAGAATTCTTAGAAACTAAATTTGACCATTGTGTGTATTACAAATCTGATAATGGTCATATTCTCATAATTGTTTTATACATAGATGATATGTTGTTTATTGAGAATGGTAAACGTATGATTTCAGATTTGAAGTCTCGGTTGTCAACACAATTTGAGATGAAATATTTAGGTATAGCTAGGTATATCCTAGGGATGGAGATAAAAAGAGGTAGAGCTAACATAAATCTTTAGTTAAGTTAGAATAAGTATGTGAACTCAATGTTGGAGGGATTCAACATCACAAATTGTAGATGATTAGTTGTTTTTGTAATGCAAGGCATGAAACTTTATGTGGAAGATTGTCCAATATCATCTACTGAGATGGAGGACATGACCTAAGTACCATATGTGAGTGTTGTTGCATTCTAATGTATGTTATGGTATGTATGAGGCCAAACATTGCCCAAGTATTGGGAGTTCTTAGTCGGTTTATGGCTAATCCTAGACAAGTAAATTTGGATGGAATGAAGAGAGTGTTTAGATATTTGTGGGGAACTTTTGAATATTCCCCATGTTTTCATGGTTATCCTATTGGACCTCGACATTTTGTTAGTATTCATGGATATGTGGATTTATATTGGATAGGCAACATTGAAAGTAAAAGATCCACTAGTGGTTGTGTGTTCACAATGTTTGGTGGTGCTATCAATTGGATGAGTAAGTGGAAAACTATGTCACTTTGTCCATATAGAAGTAGAGTACATGGTAGCTACTCATGATTACAAGGAAGCCATTTAGCTTAAGAGATTGTGTTCTAATACTAGTTTTGATGTAGGGAAAATTACTATCTATTGTGATAGTTAGAGTACCATTTGCTTAGCAAAGAATCCTACTTTCCATCCAAGAATAAAGTATATTGATGTTTAGTTTCATTTCATTTTGTTTGTGATATGGTAGAAGAAAAAAAGGTGAATTTGGAGAAGGTTGACACTTTGGTGAATGTTGCAAATGCATTGAAGAAACCAATGAGCATAGAGAAGTTCAGGTGGTGTTCCATTTCCATGGGCCTTGGGGCCCTGAGAAGTTGATTGCATGACTCTCGACAGTTCTTCGACAACTGGGAAAATGTTAAGGTTAAGGTGTCTCAACCTTTGAGTCCTAGCATTAATTTAATTTATTGTTATTTTATATTATTTAATTATTTCCTAAGTTAATTATCTACCAAATTTGTTGTCACTTTGTGGGACCTACCTACAATATCCCTTGAATAGGGATAGAAGAAAAACAACAATATTCCAAAAAATACAACAAAAAACTTTGAAATTTTATTTGTAAATGAGATATTCTTTAACAAACTCAGCTTTAGACTCAGATTATTGATCTGATTTTTTTGTTGATTTAAATAAATTTCTAATTATTTTGGAACATAGAAAAGTCATAGAAAAATACTTCAAATCTACCCAAAATTCGCAAAAGTGGTTTACATTGATTTTCCATAATTTTTTGAGATGAATATGATTAACAATATGCATATTTAGGCACAAATACCTTAGAAATATATTCAAATCCTAGCCACCCTTGTCAAAACCCCAGTAAACCAATGCTAGGTCTGTCCCACTTGTCCTTTCTGCTATTAGCTTCAGTGAGGCTTAGAAACATGAAGACTCATTGCTGTAGATAATCCAAATTTGATCCCAATATTTTGAATGAGCTATGAGATGAATAACAAGAAAACCATCGAGAATCAATATAGTTTGATTAATATTGGTTAAATCCAGAGCATTTCTGATCTGTAAACTAGGACGTTAAAGTTTTCCAAAACTTAATCCAATTACAGATTTAATTCTCAATCCAACAGTAATGCATGATTATGTATCTTAACCGTTGAAATTATGAAACTGAGTAATCCTTTCAAACACTTTAAATCAATTATCTGTAATAACATTCATGAGAGAGCATAATACCAAATTAAATGAGAGAACAAGAAAGAGATAGAAGAGAGACACAAACAACTTGATAACAGAGTTCACTCATTTTGAGCTACGTCTCCGAGTCCACTTCTCAACGTTGGACTGCTTTATTGATATCGCCAAGCTTCAATAGCCTTCTTACAATATCCAAGCTTTAATCATTCACAATCTCTCTTTGCAATTTTACAATTTTTGGTGTAACAACACCTTGTAATTTCTCTCCCAAAAATTCCTCCAAAGAGTATAAAATTTTCTCTCAAAAATCACATCCGAATTTTTCCTCCACAAAAATGCATAAAGGCCCTATCACATCACCTCCTTTTATACATAAATTTTGCATATGGGGTTAAAAACCACCATAATAAATAAAATAACAATTTAATCCCCCTCCTTTGGCTTTTATAATTATAAGCCTTACAAAAAACACTAACCTGTTTATATAAAAACAATAACTTCCCCATTAAAAATAAAAACATTAAACAACCCCTTAATAAAACAATTGGAATTTGTTTTTTAATCCCTTGTCTTATTATATTCACGGGCTATTTGAGTTTATGGGGTTGAGTTTAAAAATAAAATAACAATTTAGTGTTATTTTAGGAGGTTTTGTTTTTTCACATGAGTTAATTTTTGTTGATTTTTAGGAGATTTGGATCCCACCAAATCTGATTGGGATCCCACAAAATCCGATGGATTTTTGTGAGATAAAATAATCCTCCACACCTTATTTTCAAAAATAAAGCATGGTACGTGAATTTTGTGAGATTTTTGCCACATCACCTGCAACTCCCACGTCACCATCTAGTCAATTGCCATGTCACATGCTGACATCATCATTTTGACTAAAACTTTGACTGGCTCTATTTTTCTCATACGGACTCTGTTTTCGAAACTGAGGATAGTTCTGGAATTAGCACGACAAGCACTACAACTTGGTGTCATTTTTGCTTGGATTTGAGACAATCAAATTTCACCTTTTTGAATGCTTGATTCACCTATTTGACCAAACCTTTGACCAAGCATAACTCTAGCATATGACCTCCTTTTGATGTAATTAGTTACGTGGGATAGATCATAAAGCCGAAATCTCATCAATGTGATTTGGTTCTAAAGAGAGAGATTTTGGGGATTGTGATATTTTAGGATATGGATCCTCTGGATCCATTACCTCCCCATTGAAACTTTTTGGACCTCAAAGGTGCATTTTATTTAGAGAATTTAGTGAAGACATTTTCCTCACTTGCTACGATATCATCTGTCAACTGTGCCCAGAATTCTATGCATTGTCCCCTTAACAATCAAAGCCCTTGTGATGTAGTACATTATCATATGCACATCACATTCAAATGTTTCCTTCCACCAACTATGCATAAAATGAGGCTAAATATAAAAATAAAATTTGCGGAGATAAGAAAAAAGAATGTACCGACATGTAACATCTATTTGGAACAACCACTCGGAAATGGAAACTTCTTGGCCTGAACACCATCTAGAGTGCTGGCACGTGTGCTACCCTTTTTAATTGCCCCATTGTCACAAAAGATCTATTAGTCTTAATTGGATGAGAATGCACAATGTATTCAATTCCTTCCTTAAATAAATGATACTGATTATGTTCCCTGTAGAATATTGCCTTTCTATCATATAAGTATGGGCTACCCAACACAATGCCACAAATATCAAGTGAAACCACATCAAATTCAACCTCATCTATAAATTTAGATGTTATTGCAAATCTCAAATTGCATTGCTTAGTTACTTGCAATCTATTATCATTGCACACCCAACCTAATGGATAAGGTTTCTTATGTGGCTTTGTTTTCAATCCCAACTGTTCAACAACTTCTTTTGAAATTAAATTAACTTGGGACCCACTATCTATCAGTGTATCAATCTTAGTGTTCTTAGAAATCACCCTTATATGAAACAATTCACATCTTTTGTTATCTTCAGGAACAACATGACTTTTAGAAGTAGAAGCACATGAAACATCAGTGACAGAATCATTACCAACAAAAGCTTTACCTTTCAAACCAACAACTGCTATCTTTGTTTTGTCATCAGAATCTGATCCAAGATCTTGAATGACAGTTGTAGCCTTTTGCTTTCCTTTGCGATCCTTAAACCACTTTGGCTTCAATTCTGGATGCAATTTCCAACACTTCGCATCTGTGTGCCCATTCTTTTGACAATGTGAACAAGTAGGCTTTTCACCTTCCTCTTTCTTCACGATGGCTACTTTCTTCTCCTTTCCCTTTATATTGCCTTCAGTTGGAGGAACAAATTCCTTCTTTGAACTGAAACTTATGTTCCTTCCACCTGCTTCAATATGGGTTGCTTGTACACACACTTCATCAAAGTTAGATGGATTAAACATCAAGATTGTATGTTTCAAATGTGAATGCAAACCACCTATATACTTTAATAAAGTTTCTTGTGTATAAAGAGGAATTCCAAGAGTGAGTGCTTTCTTCCTAAACACCTGTGTATACTCTTGCACCGTTTGTTCTTTACCCTGTCTTAGATTTTGCCAATCCATAACAGCTTGTTGCATATAACCCAAAGGATAAAACTATTTCTTTAAAGCAGAAGTAAACTCATACCAAGATGAAATGATTTTACCGCGTGTAGCAAGATCATCTTGAATCTTACTCTCCCACCAAACCAATGGAGTGCCCCCCATTCTAAGAGTAGCTAGTTGGATTTTGGAAGAATCATCCAAGATCTGTTGAACCCTATAATACACTTCGATCTGCTTAAGCCAGTTATCCAATTTTTCTGCATCTAATTCACCATTATACATAGGCAACTCAAATTTAACATCTAGTTTTAACAAAGGGGTTTGCACAACTTGTTTCTTTTTAGAAGAGTTAGACAAAGAAGAAGAAGATGATGATGAAGAAGATGAAGAGGATGGGGATGGAGGTTCAGGAGGGTCACCACCACCTCCTACTCCTTTACCTTTGTCTTCTTTCAAAGTAGTATCATTTTCCTCCTTCTTTCTGTTCTTATCTTCCTTTCTCTTCTGTCGTTCTTGCCTCTCTTGGAAAAGAACTTCCACCATAGCTTTCATTTCAAGAAAAGCCTCCTGGAAAGCTTTCTCATCAAGCTCTATAGAACTATGTTCACCTGCCATCTCTGATCATGGAAAAGTCCTTCGTTTCCCAATCTCTGGGTTGAATTCTGTAAGTGCACCTTCTCTTTGCTTCAATTTCAACCTGGTTAACATTCACCACTTGCAATTTTCTTGTTAAACTGCTCTGATACCAACTTGATCTGTAAACTAGGACGTTAAAGTTTTCCAAAACTTAATCCAATTACAGATTTAATTCCTGATCCAACAGTAATGCATGATTATGTATCTTAATTGTTGAAATTATGAAACTGAGTAATCCTTTCAAACACTTTAAATCAATTATCTGTAATAACATTCATGAGAGAGCATAATATCGAATTAAATGAGAGAACAAGAAAGAGATAGAAGAGATACACAAACAACTTGATAATGGAGTTCACTCAATTTGAGCTACGTCTCCGGGTCCGCTTCTCAACGTTGGACCGCTTTATTGATATCGCCAAGCTTCAATAGCCTTCTTACAATATCCAAGCTTTAATCACTCACAATCTCTCTTTGCAATTTTACAATTTTTGGTGTAACAACACCTTGTAATTTCTCTCCCAAAAATTCCTCCAAAGAGTATAAAATTTTCTCTCAAAAATCACATCCAAATTTTTCCTCCACAAAAATGCATAAAGGCCCTATCACATCACCTCCTTTTATAAATTTGCACTAAGGACATACCATCATCAATAACAAATTTAACCACTCCCTCATTTGGCTTTATAGATATAATGCCACAAAAAACACTACTTATATAATATGCTTATTAAAATAAAAACATTAAACCAGCCTTAATGAAAACCGTTGTCCACTCTGTCTTAATATATTCTAAGACTGTTGAGTTTATGAGTTGTGGTTCATCATGCTATTTAGTGTTATTTTTGGGTTTATTTTCATGATTCATTTTGTTTGATTTTAGAATTTGGATCCCATCCCGGTTGGGATCCCACAAAATCCGATGGATTTTTGTGAGATAAAATAATCCTCCACATCTTATTTTCAAAAATAAAGCATGGTATGTGAATTTTGTGAGAATTTTTTCCACATCACCTGCAACTCCCACATCACCATCTAGTTAATTGCCATGTCACATCGCGACATCATCATTTGATAAAACTTTGGTAATCTGTGGCTTTGCTCTGAGGACTCATTTTTGACAGAGGATAGTTTCGGGAATCAACCACACGACCAAACACTGCTGCCATTTGTCATTTTTGAAATTTGGAGACAATCCAAATTTAACCTTTTGAATCTTGATTCGCAACGACAAACCTTTGACAAGCAGCAACTGGCATGCAACCTCCTTTTGGCTGTTGGTTGTATGGGATGTCGACAGGCTCTATCCAATGATGTCGGTTCTGAGAGATTTTGAGACTATGATATTTTTGAGATTCTTGGATCCTCCTGGATCAATTTCATTGTTAGAAGTAAAGAGCACCTAGTATGCAAGTTGTAAAATGGTGCAGGAGCACCTTTGAACAAAATGTGTCAAGCAAGGTTGATCATTAGTAGGCTTTAGGTTTTGGTGGGTTTTTGTCTAAATAAGGTCATTAAGACCATTTTGTATTGTATTAAGTCATATTTGATGATATTTAGGTGTTTAGAAGGTTTAGGTTGCAAAATTGCAAAAGGTGAAAAAGTTGTCATATTTGAAACATTGCAAAGTTGCAAAATTGCATTTTTGTGGAATTCAAACAGTCAAGTCATTTAAAAAGACAGTTTTAGGCAGTTGTAGGAGTTTCATTTGGTGGTAAAAGGTACAAAAGTGTGGAGGAACTCATTGTATGTGTGGTTGATAAAGATTTTGAAGTTTTGAATCAATTAAGCACAAATTTCTCTTAATTTTTTGAGTTTTACCTTTGTACAGTGATATTTCTGAAGATTGTACGACGCGTACAAGCCCTGTTTTGCTAAGTTTTGAATTGGAAGATATATTAGGGTGAATTAAATTTCATACAAATCAAGTTTGGTGAATTTTTATTGAATTTTGGAAAAGTTGTTGAGATTTTGCTAATATTGCCTGTGTAAGATGAATTTAAGGGTTTTGTTGAGTTAATTTGCAAAATGGACCCATTCCACCTTTTCTGATGCCTATACCTCGGTGGAATGGGAAGATAAGATTAGTGTAAGGTGTGTTCATGCTTTGTGAGTGCAGGGGAGGTCGAGTGATGTGTTGGGCATGAATCCCTAGAGTAGAAAATTGTGTTTTCCATGTGAAATTATGAGATTTTGTGATGATAAAGTATGTAAGAGGTTGGAGAAGCATTGTTTGATGTTGAATTGAGTATGTGCAAGCCTAATTGGACCTGATTGAGGCATTGGAAATATTTTTTGAAGGTTGGGAGAGTGATTTCCATTAAAACCCTAGGTTTTTGGCTTAAAAAGAGGGTTTTTGGTTTTGGCACTTTGGTGAATGAATTTCTGACAAGTAATTGTGGAATCTTATGTTTTGACACCTGCATATTTTTTCCCACATGTGTTTGAAGGTTTTGAGAAAGTTTCAAGACAAGTTTCTTTGTTAAAGTGGCCTAATTTGAGGCTTAGTTGGCGTTAGAAACCAGTTTTGTGAAAGTTGTTACAAAGTAACCAATAGTGGTTTGTCAACATGTTATTATGTGCTTTGATGGGTCTTTGAAAAGGTTTAGGTCTTGTTCTGAAAAGATCCTGTTGAAAAGTTTTACCCAAGTGAGTTGGGTTGCAGTGCTACAAGGAGTTGTGTGAGATTGCTGAGATAGAGAGAATTTTAAAGAATATTGACTTGAAGGTTATTGTTTTTGTGTGGAATTGTGTTGTGTGGTTGTAGGACTCCCCCTGATTGCTATCAAGTGGTATTAGAGTGAAGGTACTAGATATCTATGGAAAGAGATTGAAGATTGTGAAAGAAAGATTGGAAGGTGAAGATGCCTCCAAAAGGAAAGAATGTATCAAAGGATATGAATGACTTGAAGAGTTGGTATATTAGAGAGATCAAAGAACTGCAAGAGAGATTGGAAGTCTTAGAGACAAACAAGAGAAGAGAAGAAGTTGAAAATAGTGGTCCAGGGTGATTCAGAGGATGAAGAGTTCAGAATCATTGAAGAAAGAACTTGATCCAGGAAGATTCGAGAATGGCTAGATTGTTGAGAAATGGATTAAAAGTGATAAGACGAGTAGAGATAGATGTTCAAAGGTTTGTTTAGAATTTGAATAGAAGAAGAGTTGTTAAGGTCGGATAGCATCTTTGGAAGTATGAGGACATTCCTTGAGAAAGGAAGCCCAGAAGAGTCAAGATTACAAAGACAAAGTTCAAAAGGTCCTTCCACTTTGTGTTAGGATTATCTGATTGAAAGAGAAGGGAAACAAAGGAAGAAAAATCCAGGTGTATCATGGGACAAGATGGTGGCTAAACTAAAATGTAAATTTCTCCCTTTTGATTATTCTATTAAGGTGTTTAAAAGGTTGCAAAGTTTAAGGTAAAAGGAGATGGACGTAAAGGAATACACTGAAGAGTTTTACAAACTAAGTATGAGATCTGACCCTAATGAAAATGAAGATGAGAAGATTGCTAGGTACTTGGGTGGTTTGAGATTGAATATATAGGATGAATTGGCTTTAAAAAAACCTAGGAGTGTAGAAGAATGTTATCAAATAGCCTTGAAGGCTGAAGAAAAGGTAAAAAGAAGACAAGAGAAAACAGTTAGAGGAAGAGGCAACATAACAAGAGGAAGATGATCTTTCTCTACTCTAAGACAAACAAATGAGAATCAAGAAGAACCAAACAAAAAAGATGAGCAAGTTGCAGATTTTAGAGGTGGTTTTAGAGGCACAAGGGGCAGATTTGGTGGTGGAAGAAATTCAAACATCTTTGCTAGTAGGTGTTACAATTGCAATGAGTTTGGTCATCCTTCTTGGAAATGCCCTAAAAATTTTGGTTCAACATCAAGTGGAGGAGAAAGGAGAGCACAAATTGTTCAAGAGGATGAAGCTGAAAGTTCAAACTCCAATAGTATTCATGTTGCTCCTGAAATAGGTGAAAGTTTGATGATGAAGAGACAACTCTTAAAGACATGCAAGGAGAAGGATCTGATTCAAAGAAGAGCACTGTTTAGGACAACTTGAAGATGTAAAAACAAGGTATGTAAGGTGATAGTTGATTTTGGATGCATTGATAACATGATATCTAGTGAAATGGTGGAAAATTTGAAATTGGAGAGAGTACCTAGAGAAAAGCCATATAAAGTTTCATGGGTTAGTGAAAATCAATCCATTGTGGTGAGTGAACAAGCTACTATTCAATTCCAAATTGGTCAATATAGAGATAAAGTTCTTTGTGACATATTGCCTATGAGTTGTTGCAATGTGTTACTAGGAAGGCCTTGGCAGTTTGACAGGTCAACAATGTACAATGGGAGACAAAACACTTATTCAATTGAAAAAGATGGGAAGAAATACATACTAACTCCATTGGTTGAGGAGACAAAGGAGCAAGGTGAAATCATCATGGTAGGGAGAAAATAATGGCCCATGGAAGCAGAAAGGAAAATAGAATGGAGCCTTAGGGTTGGTACAACAAAAGAGGTGTCAGAAAGTGGAAGAAATGGAGGATGGAATAGTTGGGATAAATAAAAGCCTTGGAAGTGGAGAAAGAGGAGGAGGAAGAAAGATGTTGGAAAACAATGGTTTGCAGGATGACAGGGCAGTGAAAAGGTTTTGTCATTCCATGTGGAAATCGGGATAAATGTGATGGTACTGGATAGTGGTAAAGATGCAAAGCTAAAAGGTTGAAGGGCGTTGGCTTGGCTACGAAGAAATCAGAGAGTATGATGGAAGTTGATGAGAGTTTGTGTATAGAGGTAATTTTAGAGAGTGTGACATCAAAGATTGATGAGGGAAAAAGTTGCGAACAACTTCCATAGGCAACAAAATGCATAGTTGGAGCAAGGCACAAGTGATGGCGATGGAAAAATGATAAGCGAGAGTTTGAATCAAAAGAAAGTAAAACCGATGGAAGAATGTACGAAGTTTAGAGGTATGAAGAGCAAGGAGGGAAGCCAACAATATTTCCAAGATACTGAAAAACCAAAGTTAAAGTGTACGTGCAAGAGCACCTTTGAACAAAAATTGTCAATTAAGGATGATGTTATGTAGAATTTAGATTTTGGAGTCTTTTAGTTCAAATAAGGTCATTAAGACTATTTTGTGATGCATTTAGTCAAGTTTGAGTCTTAATAGGTGTCTAGGGGGGTCATTTGTGTTGATATTGCAAAGTTGCAAATTATTGCAAAATGTTGCAATTAAAAGTTGTAAAATTGCATTTTAAAGGGATACCAACGGTCAAGTATTTGAAAAGGTAGTTTAGTTCGGTGAAGTTAGTTAGTTTGGAGGGAAAAATAATAAAAAGGAGGAAAAGCATCGATGTAAATATGATCTTGAAGTTTTAAGGCAAGAATAAATAAAGAAACCCTCGTTTTATTGCAGATTTTTTGTAATTTTATGCTTTCTCAAACTTGTACGGCCCCGTACAATACTAATTACTCAGAAACTTATTTGAATTCATTTTTGGCTTGAATAAACTTGGTTTTGCAATAGTTTTGAGGGTCTATCATTTAATTTGGAGGTAGATTGAATTATTTTCTAAAACTACCTGTGTAGAACAAAGTTAAGGGTTTTGTAAGTTTAAATTGTAACATGGACCCATTCCACATTTTGTGATAATTGTACCTTGGTGGAATGGGTGGATACAATTAGTGTAGGGTGAGAACATTTTGTTTGAGTGCAGGGGAGGCCAAGAGTTGTGTTGGGCATGAAGCCCTAGGGTGAAAATTTGAGTTTTCCAAGTGAAAAGGAGAGGTTTTGACATGGTAAAGTGAGAATTGTGTTGGGGAATCATTTTTTGATGATAGATTAAGTTTTTTCATATCTATCAGGTCCTATTTGAAGTGGTTGCAAAGTTTGGGAAGCATAGGAAGTGTGATTTCCATTAAAACCCTAGATATTTGGCTATAAAAGGGGGTTTTGAGTTTAGGCACCTTGGAGGGTGAATTTCTGAGAAAAAAATGTGGAATCTTAGGTTTGAATACATTTAAATTTCTTCCCAAATGAGTTTAGAGGTTTTGGAAAAGTTTCAAGACAAGTCTCGTTGCAAAATAGGCCTAATTTGAGGGCTAGTTGGCATAGAAAACTAGTTTTGAGGAAGTTGTTACAAAAAACCTATTGTGATTTGTGAGTATGTTAGAGAGTGCCCTGATGGGTCCTTAAAACAGTGTTGTTTCTGGTCTGAGAAGACCTTCACAAGAAGATTTACCCGATTTAGTTAGTTTGCTATGCTACAAGGAACTGTGTTGGTTTAGTGAAAGGAAAAGAATTTTGAAGAATTGTGACTTGAAGGTTGTTTTTGTTGTTTGGAGTTGTGTTGTGTGGTTACAAGACCTCCCCTGGTTTCTATCAATGCACAAGATAGCTAAGAGGGGGGTGAATCAGTTGTAACTTAAAAATTCAAAACCCTCACAAACATTCAAATCCAAATTAATTTAATTAACCCTTAATCTGTTAGAATAATTTATCATGAAAGGAGATAAAAAAAATAGAACCAAAGCAACACAATGCACAAAGAAACACTTGATTTACATGGAAAGCCCAAGAAGGGAAAAACCACGGTGAGGATTAGCTCATAATATAAAGTAATATCAACATTGATTACAAAGGGCTCACTTCCCAAAAGAAAGAAAGGCTCACTGCTAGAATAGAAAATAAGATAGAGAGGAGTGTTATAATGAGAAATCCATCTCAATGCAATAGAAAATTTCACCACAAAATCACTAACACCTTCGTAGTCTTACTAAAGATTGTAGACACCTACTCACTGCAACCAGCAATATAACACATGAAAGCTCACATTGCACTACACAAATTTACACCTTACAATTCTGCAATTCACATCATTTTCATTGAACACACATCTATCTTATCATCCCTCAACATCTCAACACATATTTATACCATCTTCAACCTTGAAAACATTCTCCAAGGTCGACTATGCACCTCAACCGTGCAAATTCAAATTAGGTTGGCACCAAAACATTCCCATAGTGGAAAGGAATGAAGGAAGACCACAACACACCTTAAATTGGACCTAAATCCACTCATACATGCCACACCATGCTTCCACAAACACTGAAGAAATTTTTTAATTAGTGTAAACACCCAAGGTTTATCAAACCCGTGTTAACACCATTAACATTTAAGTACATGCTTCCTCAAATCCAAAGATGACTCATGGACCACACACCACACTTGAACACGATCTAGAATATTCCAAAAACACCCTAGAATCCAACAAATTCCTTTGCAACAACTTTCACTTGAAGAATACACATCCAATACACTCAAACAACTCTTCCATACACTACAACTCAAGAAACTAACATCCAAAGCACCAAACCTCAAACAACTTCAACCAAAGAAAGATATGAACATTATCAACACACTTCCAGATGCACAAGACTTGAAACCATCCTGCAAAGAAATGTGGAGCATAAACATTTCTCCCAGACATCTTTGCAATATATAGTTCACACATTGGTGAACACAACTTCCTTTGCATAGTGATCTAGCACACCAGATTTTGTATATAACACCATTAAAAATATTTGATCAACATATCCAAACTACACAAGTAGATATTCAACCCAGAAGAAATGTGGAGAAAAACCATAATGCTACTCTACAACATAAAACACCATTGTAACACCCAGTTTCCTCTTTTTATTCAATTTTTCTCAAAAGAACTTAGAAACCAAGTACTAGAGAAGACATCTCTCAACATCTCTCAACACTTCCCCTCATCACCTCCAGCTTCTAACCATAATACTATATCAACCTTAACTGGCCACATCCATAGACAAATATTATCAAATCAATTAATTAGAGGTTGATACACTAGTAGCTTACTAATGATACCATAATGCAAATCTAATCAAACTACTAATAGAGGAAAAATAATTAACTCAATACCAATCACCAAGCACTTTGCAAAAATGTATTATCCATCATACATTTGACACTAATGACAACACCAAAGCTTGTTGAAATCAATGACAACACCAACTACACACATTTTTAACAATCTCCCCCTTTGTCATTGATGGCAACACATGATGCAAAAAACCATCTACAAAAAACACAATAGCTCCGATCCTCAATATTCTACTCCATAACAACTCATTATCTCTTTTCTCTTTTTCACATGACTCATTCCCCCCCTTTGAAATCAATAGAAAATGGAAAAAATATATGCATAATTTGTTATCCCCTTTTCACCACTGCTTTGCAAGTTCCTTTCCTTTACTGCTTTGCATACTCCCCCTTAGGAGCAGCTGGGCCACAAAAACTACACTCTCAATCAAAACCACCCATACTTATAACCTCCCACTCATCTTGGATCAAGTGAACAACCAATAATGCTACTATCTACTTGGAAAGAGGTAGTTTCTGGCACCGGAGCATCAAATCCAGACCAAAGCGAACAACCTTTGATCCACTGTACTAATGCATCTCTGCTATGCACCTAGTTCGTGGAGGGCCAACCCCCAATCTCCCCGGAGATACCAAAAGTAACTCTTTTAGAAGATTTTGTGCGGGAATAATATGGGTGTTGCACCTCGATCCTTTGTAGGCATATTCAAGCTCTACTCATTCCTTTCTACAACCTTCCTCTTCTAAAAAGCACATTGGATTGAGACGATTTTTCCTCAATGCATTTAATAGATTCTTTGATATGCATTGATACCACTCTTGTATTATCACAGTAAGATAGAAATTGGTTCATCATATACCACTTTGATATCCTTTAATGTTTTCCTCATCCACAAAACTTATGTGCAACAAGATGTTGTTGCAATGTATTTTGCTTCTACAGTAGATAAATACACTAAATCTTGTTGCTTGCTTAGCCATGGCACCAATATGCATCCAAAAAAGAATGCACCACCACTTGTACTTTTCCTATCATTACACAACCAACCCACTCTGCATCAGTGTAAGCACTTAGAGTAAAGTTAGTATCCTTGGGATACCACAAGCCATGATCTAGAGTGCCCTTCAAGTATTTGAATATCCTCTTCACTGCTATAACATGTGACTCTCTAGGATCTTCTAGAAATCTAGCCACAAGACAAACTACACACATAATATCTGGTCTAGTAACAAGATATAGAAATCCTCTAATTATTGATTTATACTTGCTATGATCAGCCTTAGGAGATTCATCATTCTTGATCAACTTGCAACTAGTAACCATAAGGGTACATACTGGTTTAGAATATTACATTCCAAACTTCTTCGACATTTCCTTGACATACTTTGATTGTGAAATGAAAATACCTCTAT
>VDFB02075321.1:451062561-451075256 GCA_007258455.2 Sequoia sempervirens
AACCTAATTAAACCCTAACCCTCAATCCAATCTCTAACCCTAAACCTAACCCTAACCCTAACCCTAACCCTAATCCTAACCCTAACCCTGACCCTGACCCTAACCCTAATCATATCCCTAACCCTAATACTAGTGCTAACCCTAAACCTAATCCTAACCCTAATCATATTAACTATCATATTATACTATATTATAATAAAATAATACTATAATAAAATATATAATAAAAAAAATAAAAATTATTTAAGATATTAGATGTTGCGCCGTGACTACTACTAGCATATATATATTATTTTAATAATATTTATAAAATATGCTGAGAGATATCCTTCTCAAGGCGCCTAATTTTTAATCATTTTTTTATTATAAAAATTGAATAGGCGCCTTGAGAAGGATATATGTCATGTATTTTATATATATTATTAAAAATATATATATATGCTAGTATATATTTAATAATATATATAAAATACGCTGAGAGATATCCTTCTCTAAGGCGCCTATTGCACTTTTATGTGAGAAATTGATTTAAAAAATAGGCACCTTGAGAAGGATATCTCTCGGCATATTTTATATATATTATTAAATATATATATGCTAGTAGCAATTGCAACACAACATGTAATATCTTTAATAAATTATTTTTATATTTATATATTTTATATTAAATAATTATAATAATTAATATATTATAACCATGATAGTATAATATTTGTAATATTATTTAAAAAAATAATATATATAACTTAATATTTAAATGTTAAGTTAAAATATATTAATATATTTTAAGTATATTTATAATATTATAATAAAAATATTATATCAACAATATTTAGTTACGATTAGGGTTAGGGTTAAGGTTAAGAGATATAGTTAAGGTTAAGATTAGGTCTGGAGATATAGTTAGGGTTAGGGTTAGAGTTAATATATAGTTAGGGTTATGGTTAGAGTTAATATTACCATGAGAGACAAGGTTTGCATTAAAATTAGGGTTAGGGTTATATACATGTAATATCTTAAATAAATTATTTTTATATTTATATATTTTATATTAAATTATTATAATAATTAATATATTATAATATGATAGTATAATATTTGTAATTCAATTTTAGAAAATATTATAATAAAAAAAATATTATATCATCAATATTTAGTTAGATTATGGTTAGGGTTAAGGTTAAGAGATATAGTTAAGGTTAGGGTTAGGTCTAGAGATATAGTTAGGGTTAGGGTTAGAGTTAATATATAGTTAGGATTGGGGTTAGGGTTAATATTAGGATGACAGACATGGTTTGCATCAAAATTAGGGTTAGGGTTATCATCAAGATAAGCTTAGGATTAAGGTTCGGGTTAGCATGAGGATTAGGGTTACAATAAGGTTTAGGGCCAAGTTTAGGGTTAATATATATAGTTAGGGTTGGGGTAATAATTGGGGTTAAGGTTATCAAGATTAGGGTTATAGTTATGTTTTGGATCAAGTTTAGGGTTAGGATTATGGTTAGGTTGGGGTTAAGAGATATAGTTAGGGTTAGGGTTTAGGTTAGGATTAGGGCTACATATATAGTTAGGGTTAGAAATATGGTTAACATTATGATGAGGGTCAGGGTTCGCATCAAATTAAGGGTTAGGGTTAGCATTAAGATTAAGGTTACATTTAGGTTTGTTGTCAAGTTTAGGGTTAATAGTTAATGTTAGGTTTGGGGTAATAATTGGGGTTAAGGTTATTAGGATTAGCGTTATAGTTATGTTCTCGATCAAGTTTAGGGTTAGGATTATGGTTAGGTTGGGGTTAAGAGATATAGTTAGGTTTAGGGTTTAGGTTAGGATTAGGGTTAGAGATATAGTTAAGCTTATGGTTATGGTTAAGAGATATAGTTAGGGTTATAAATATGGTTAACATTAAGATGAGGGTTAGGGTTTGCATCAAAATTAGGGTTAGGGTTAGCATGAAGAATAGTTTAATAGGATTAGGTTTAGGATTAGCATTAGGATTAAGGTTACATTTAGTGTTTTATAACCCAGGGCCTAACACTAATGCTAGCCCTAACCTTAACCATAAGCCTATTTCTAACACCAATTCTTTCACTAACCCTAACCTTCAACCCTAACCCTAAATATAGCTTATCCCTATCTTTAACCCTAATTATACCCTAACTCTAACCCTAACCCTCCCTAAGTGAACCTTAACCATAATCCTAATGCTAAACCTAATTCTAATCTAATGCTAATTTAACCCTAATTAAACCCAAACTCTAATCATAATTACACTCTAACCCTAACCCTTATCCTAGTTGAACCCTTAACCCTAATTGAACCCAAACCCTAATCCTAATTACACTCTAACCCTAATTTATCCCAAACCATAACCTTAACCCTAACCCTAATTGAACCCTAACCCTAATTAAACTCTAGCCCTGATTGAAATCTAACCCTAATTAAACTCTAGCCGTAATTCAACCCCAATCCTAACCCTATTTGTTCCTAACCCCAATGATTTGTATATGGATCTAGACTATTTGCAGTATTGAATGCTCAAATAAAATCAACTTAGCAGAAGACTTAATACACTTATACAGTAATGAAATTATGCATCAAAACTTAAACACTTAAGGTGAAAAATCAGAACATAAGAGAGGAGAGAAGAAGTGCAAACGAATTGGTAACGGAGTTTGTCACAACATGACTATGTCTCCGGGTCCATTCCAATAGAGAGATTGATCCGATTAACTCCAAAATCAATTACAAATTATGCACCAAGACCATCAGTTCGGCAGCATAACAAGGCTCCGACGTACAAAAATGGCTTGAAAAATCTCCAGCAGCTCTCTTTTGTGTCACCTCAGCTTCAAGACTTCATCACCTGAAAAAAAAACTCTTAACTTCACTCTCACCTCACACCCCTTTTTATATATGAAACTATCCTAATTAGGCTTAACAAAGATAATAAATGGATAACTCCCCTTTAACATCTCGGACCATGACTAAATTGTCCCTTAACCCCATTTTTGTTTGGTGGTTAGGGTGAATTTTTGGCCTAATGGGCCTTTTTAGTTAGGCTCGGCCAACAAACATTTATCAAAACCAACCGACCACTAATATAATACAAACAGAATTCGCTAGTCCATCGGTGGTTTGAATTTTTACCACCCGTCGGCCACGTTTTAAAACAAATACCGAATTTTTTAAACAACAAAACAATTCCTTGTCACTATTTAGCCTAAGGGTGTTGGCGGGCGCAACGGCGGACGGTTTGTTTGTATACCCAAAGTCACAGGTTCAAAACCATGGCAAAACTTTTGTTAAACAAAACAACCATGACCGACACCGATGCAGAATAGATGGGCACGTGTTTTATCCACAGACTGCCATGTGGCAAGATACCACTCGCTGACAAAGCTGACGTGTATGCCAACGATGCCGCTAACATGGACTTGCCAACTGTGCATGCTCACTGGGATGCCACATATGTGCTGACTGTTGTACGGATGGACTGCCACGTTGTGCGCTGACTGAGTACAGAGATGCCACATCATGTACGGATGGACACGTGTCGGCCTCTGATTGGTTCCGTACGGTTGAGTCATATGCCACGTGTCATGCTAGAATTCATCCATTTGGGATTTGTACGGACTACTGACGTCATCTGTACAGATGATGATGTCATCCTGTACCTTCAGTCCACAAGTCAACCTAAAACTTTGACCAGCTGTATCTTGAGCCTCCGATGTCGGATTTTGACGAAACGAATGCCATCGAAATCATCTTGACGAGCTCTTCGCGATGATGCCAACTTTGACAACTTTTGATGACACCATTTTTTTCACTTCCTGGACGCCCCTGATCCCAATTTGACCGAAGGTTTGACTGGCCATAACTTGCACAAATGGACTCCTTTTTTCTCCGTTCAAGTTGCGTCGGAATCAAAACGTCGAGCTCTTTCTGATGGTGCTAATTTTGGAGAGAAATGAGACACTTCAATTTTCACTAAAAATATCCACCGGATCAGGCCTCCCCACTGAAAACCTTTTGGACCTCCAAAAGTGGCATTTAATATGACAATAAGTGAGGACTTGGCCTCCCCACTTGTCCTGTATCCTCTGTACATCTGAAAACCTGGCTCACAAGCACAATGAAGACTGCAACAATATTGTTGAACATAAACATTATTCTATCACTTCCATAAGCATCTACATCAATTACCGTAGCCACTAACCAACAAAAATTGACTAGCATCAAGCTGAACAATAATGCAGAAATGAAAGAGAATAAGTCAACAACATATCGATCCTTCACAACAAGAACATTTTTACCCAAGGATTCATCAATGCTTTCAATCATCATTCCCTGATGCTGTACTACAGGTGCATCCTGCAACATCTGACCCTGGTTAGCTACTCCAAGTTCAAGTGTAGAACCACCGACATAAGAGTTAACTCTTTACTTGCATTAATTACCCTCTTTAAGCGCCTGTATTTGCAAAGAACGATCAGTCTTAATCCTGTGAGAATGTACAATATACTTGAATGCCATCTTTAAACAAGTGATAATGATTCTTTTCCCTGTAGAAAATAGCTTTCCTGTCATATAAATAAGGGCTACCAAGCACTATCCCATAGATATCCAGTGGAACCACATCAAACTGTACTTCATCCACAAATTTACTAGTGATTGTGAACCTTAAGGTGCATTGTCTTGTTACTTGCAACTTATCATTTTCACAAATCCAACCTAGTGGATAAGGTTTCTTATGTTGTGTAGTTTTTAATCCCAAGTTCTTTACAACCCTTTCAGAAATTAAATTCACTTGAGAACCACTATCTATGAGTGCATCAATTTTAGTGTTCTTAGCAACAACCCTTAAATGAAAAAGCTCATTCCTCTTCACATCTTCAGAGACATCATTAACTTTAGATGAAGAAGCACAACTATGAACAGAAACACTGGAAATAGGAGCTTTACCTTTCAAACCCATAGCTATTATCTTAGTCTCATCATTTGAATCTAAACCAAGATCCATAACATTCGTGGCTTTCTCCTTACCTTTATGTTTCTGATTACGTCTTTGAGCCCACTTAGGCTTCAATTTAGGATGCAACTTCCAACAATGTTCTTCATCATGACCCTTCTTGTCACAATGAGTACAAGAAAGTTTCTCATCCTTCTTGACTGTAGCTATCTTCTTTCCTTTCCCTATCTCTACAACCTTAGAAGATTTCTTTACATCATTATCAAACTTATCAATAAAAGATCCTTTACCCCTTGACTCTACGTGGGTAGCTTGGACAGAAACTTCATCCAAATTACAGGGGTTCAAGACCAAAATGGAATGCCTAAGATAGGAATGCAAACCTCCTATGTACTTCAACAAAGTGTCTTGGGTGTACAAAGGAACATTCAAAGCAATATCCCTTTTCCTGAATTCATGGGTGTACTCTTGGACAGTTTGACCTTTCCCTTGCCTAAACATTTGCCAGTCCATCATTAACTATTGCATATGTCCTAGGGGATAAAACTGCTTCTTAAGAGCGTTAACAAACTCTGCCCAAGTTAAACTGACTCTACCATGTTGTGAAACTTCTGCCTTAGTCTTACTCTCCCACTAGGTTAAAGTTGTACCTCCTAAACGAAGAGTAGCCAATTGGATCCTATCAACATCATCTAACAAGTTTTGGACTCTACAATAAACTTCAACTTGCTGAATCCAATCATCCAATTTTTCAGCATTAAGTTCACCACAATACTTAGGCAAGTCAAATTTTACATCCAATTTTATTTTAGGCTTATACCCACTCTTGAAAGGATTAGAAGAAATAGAATGAGGAGAAGATGGAGAAGAAGGAGAAGGAGAAGAGGGAGGAGAAGAAGAAAAGGGATGATCTAGTTGCTTGCCACCATCTCCATGTTGCTTCTCTTTCTTGTCTTCACGAGCATCTTGCTTCGACGAACCTCCTTCACGTTCCTTCCGTTCTTGTCTCTCCTGAAAAAAGTATGTCCACCTTTGCCTTCATCTCGAGGAATGCTCTTCCAAATTCCTGCTCACTGATTTCTTCAGGAACCTCCATTCCAGAAACTGACATCTTCAGAAATGTTCTACGCTTCTCGATCTCAGGATTAAAGTCTTCGAGCTTGCCTTCACCCTTCTGAATCCTGGATCTCGTTAGCATTCAAAAAACAAATAACTGCAATAATAGTCACCAAGAGCTCTGATACCACTTGATCTGTATATGGATCTAGACTATTTGCAGTATTGAATGCTCAAATAAAATCAACTTAGCAGAAGACTTAATACACTTATACAGTAATGAAATTATGCATCAAAACTTAAACACTTAAGGTGAAAAATCAGAACATAAGAGAGGAGAGAAGAAGTGCAAACGAATTGGTAACGGAGTTCGTCACAACGTGACTATGTCTTCGGGTCCACTCCAATAGAGAGACCGATCCGATTAACTCCAAAATCAATTACAAATTATGCACCAAGACCATTAGTTCGGCAGCATAACAAGGCTCCGACGTACAAAAATGGCTTGAAAAATCTCCAGCAGCTCTCTTTTGTGTCACCTCAGCTTCAAGACTTCATCACCTGAAAAAAAACTCTTAACTTCACTCTCACCTCACACCCCTTTTTATACATGAAATTAGCCTAATTAGGCTTAACAAAGATAATAAATGGATAACTCCCCTTTAACATCTCAGACCATGACTAAATTGTCCCTTAACCCCATTTTTGTTTGGTGGTTAGGGTGAATTTTTGGCCTAATGGGCCTTTTTGGTTAGGCTCGGCCAACAAACATTTATCAAAACGAACCGACCACTAATATAATACAAATAGAATTCGCTGGTCCATCGGTGGTTTGAATTTTTACCACCTGCGTGGCTGGGGGTTCAAACCCCGCTGGCCACGTTTTAAAACAAATACTAAATTTTTTAAACAACAAAATAATTCCTTGTCAAATTTAGCCTGATGGTGTTAGCGGGCGCAATGGTGGGCGGTTTTTTTGTATACCCGAAGTCATGGGTTCAAAACCGTGGCAAAAACTTTGTTAAACAAAACAACCATGACCGACACCGATGCAGAATAGATGGGCACGTGTTCTATCCACAGACTGCCACGTGGCAGGATACCATTCGCTGACAGAGCCGACGTGTATGCCAATGATGCCTCTAACATGGACTTTCCAATTGTGCACGCTCACTAGGATGCCACATATGTGCTGACTATTGTACGGATGGACTGCCACGTTGTGCGCTGACCGAGTACAGAGATGCCACATCATGTACGGATGGACACGTGTCGGCTTCTGATTGGTTCCATATGGTTGAGTCATCTGCCATGTGTCATGCCAAAATTCATCCATTTGGTATTTGTACAGACTACTGACGTCATCTGTACAGATGATGACGTCATCCTATACCTTCAGTCCACAAGTCAACCTGAAACTTTGACCAGCTGTATCTTGAGCCTCCGATGTCGGATTTTGACGAAATGAACGCCATCGGAATCATCTTGACGAGCTCTTCGTGATGATGCCAACTTTGACAACTTTTGATGACACCATTTTTTTCCACTTCCTGGATGCCCCTGATCCCAATTTGACTGAAGGTTTGACTGGCCATAACTTGCACAAACGGACTCCTTTTCGCTTCGTTCAAGTTGCATCAGAATCAGAACGTCGAGCTCTTTCTAATGGTGCTGATTTTGGAGAGAAATGATACACTTCAATTTTCACTGAAAATATCCACCGGATCACCCAGTATCTCACAAATACAGGATCAAGACCTTGCCAACTCTAGTAAACCTTATTGGATAGTGATAAAAGCTACCTTATCTTTCATTAAGGTAGAAATTTTTTGTTATACAACATGCCCCTTGAAAATTGGAGATAGGCACTGTAAAAAGAAGGTAAACACTAATGAAAATGGTCAGTGGTATTATGGAAGATGTGATAAAACTTTCCCTAAATGTGATTATAAATATATACTTCAATGCAAAGTGGAAGACCATACTTCATTCACTTGGATTACAACTTTTGAAGAAGTGGCAGAAGAAATTATGGGTGTAACAACAAAAGAATTAAACATTTTGAAGCATGAAAAACAAGATGATGTTAATTTTCACACATTATACAAAAGGTCCTTTTCAACAGATATATCTAAGTTAGTTAATGCCATTTTGTCATGATATACTTCTTTGATGCTGTCAATACTAAATCTAATGATTGATGAACATTTTTGCTTTTAAATTTATTGTTCTTGGTTGATTGTTGTCATAGACAAGTTGGTATGATTTCAAATTTCAATGTGTACCCTTATATATGGGAATTGAGATAAACAATGACACAAACAATAATGAAATCAAATTGATTGCTTTCCAAATTTATATTCATGAAAATGTAAGCATTTTTTCAAGTCAATAAGCATCTTGATAAAGATAACTCTCGGCGTGTTTTACATATATTATTAATTAATATAGGTATGCTAGTTAATTAAATTATTAACTATATTTTATTTGTATTATATATTGAATTCTTAAAAGATGTAAAAATCTTAATACTAAATATATAGGAAAATGGTTTAAAAATTACATATTTTTCAAAAAATAAAATATTAATATCTTTCTCTACTTATCTCTCTCTCCCCTGTCTCTATATCTCCTTATATAGACTATCTTTCCATCTCTCTCTCTCTCTCTCTCTCTCTCTCTCTCTCTCTCTCTCTCTCTCTATATATATATATATATATATATATATATACATATATATCCCCTCTATCTCCCTATCTCTCTATATATTTATTTCTCCATCTATCTCTCTCTATATCTCTATCTATTTTTATCTGTTTGCCTCTCTCATTCTATATTCATCTCTACCTCTATCTATAGGGAGAGATACAAAGGTGAAGCATTGGACCTTCCCAAAGATCCACCAATCTCAACACTACTCCCAACTATTTTGAGCATTTAAGTACATATTGCATGCTAGATTAGGAGGCATGTGTCAAAGCTCATATTTATTGATGCAAAATAGGTCCAAAGTCACAAATCTGAGGTAGAGTTAGTTATAGTTTTGTAGAAAATTTCAAGTGCCACATAGAGCAAAGATATTTCAGTTTTTTATGAAGATCATGTCCTCAAATTTGGCACTTCATCAACATTTGTATCTTCATCAACACTAACAAAAGCAAAGGTATGTACTTGAATCCCTTGCATTTAAATTTTTCTATATATATAAATATTTTAATATTTTCCGTCAAATCCATAATATATATATTAGTGTGTATTTATTTATTGCAATAAACAATTAACCTAAGTAACACATTAAGAATTCTAAGGATTTGTGCTTGGAAAAAATGCATAACAAATTTATTTGTTGGATGTCGTGTTGTATAGTTTAGAAAAGCTCAAAATATGAATAGGATTTGAAGGCCATATATTATGGTAGCTTACAATGCAAAGAAGGAAGGAAATCTATTATCAATTTTAATCTACAATTTAATACCATATGAAAAATCACATGTAGTATTATCTACAACTAATTCTTGACATATTAATTTTATAAAATACACTGTACCATACAATAAACTTCTCCCAAGAAAGAAAGCCTAAGTGAACATTAATGAACCCTAATTGTAGATTCATAACTCTAATCATAGCCCTAATTGAACCCTAATTGTAGATTCATAACTCTAATCATAACCCTAAGGGAACACTTATTGAATAGTAGTCCTAATTGTACCATAACCCTAACTTTGAACTATAGTTGAACTCTAATCCTAACCCTAACACTAATTCTTATCCTAATTGAACCTTAACCCCAACCCTAATCTAGTTAAAAAAAAATTATAAAATTGTAGCAAGCCCATCTATACTTGGAGATTTATCCTTTTTATATATTCTAATATCCTTTACAATCTCATCCTTACTCTATATCTCTAGTAGGCCAATCATTGTCTTCCTCTTTGATTTTCCTAGGGATGACTTGTGCACAATGATCTTGGGATCTTTTATAGTCCACATTGCTATCTTCAACAAAGAAAATATTTTAATAGAAAGATGAAATTCATTTATAACCAAAGAAAGACCATTTATATGTTGATTATTCACCTAGATTGATCCAATTTCTTCCCTAGCATTTTTCTCCTTTATATAATTAAAGAAGAAATCAAAGCCTTTATCTCCATTTTTTAGCCAATTTATTTTAGCCCTAACTTTTAAACCATGAATCTTCTTAATTTACAATTTTCTCAAATTATGCTTGAATCTCACCAACTCCTCATTCAAGGACTCATGCAATTGAGATTAGATGGAGATAAAATCTTATTGAAGCAATTCTTTGATCTCCTTCCATCAAAGGCTCTTTTTTCTGCACAACCTGGAATAGGGACCTTGAGTTGGTAACATTGGAATCCTATTTTTCAATTGATAGTAGAGAATTTTTTAGCAAGATCCTATCAATTAAATTTTTTAGCAAATATTAACTTCTTATATTAAAAATAATTTAAATATTTTAACACATGCATTAGATGGACCTTTGGTTTTTGATGATTTAGAGATATTATGTATTGATAATTGTGTGATTGAAAGGTTTAAAAAATATAAGTCATTTGGAAAAGCCTATGAAATCTAGGTTGAGCAAGTGATTAGATATGGACTCTTTTGCATTGAAAGAGGTGTAATATTATATAAGGAAATTGAGGGGAAAAAAAAGGAACTAAATAATGATCTCCAAATATTGAGAAAATAAGAATCTATCTAGAATTTAGTAATAATATATATATATATATATATATATATATATATATATATATATTGATACAAATACACAACTAAACAAAAAAATTCTCATATTTATTTTAAATGTTTGATATATGTTATTCATTACATATTTTTTTTAATTTTGTATGCTTTGGTGGAGTTACTATTGGAAGGAGAATATAATTGTAAACTATATATATTTTAAGTAAATCTATATCTTTTAGTATTTAAAATTACTTAAATAGTTTCGCTCATTGATATCTTGTTCTTTTAGCATACACCATAATAGAAGTTCACATGCACATCAATCTTAGAGAAAAATATATATTCATGCCCTTTTTCATTACTATTTTTTGGTAAACTTTGAATAGATTGTCCTTTGTTCAAATAACAAGTCTACAAGTGGGATATTCTTGTGTGAGATTAATCTCATGACATTACTACCTTGCATAAGATCTGGAGTGCAAACTTAGTGTGTGGATATCAACCCTACACATTTAAAATTTAAATTCAATTTAAAATCTTGGCTGACACCCTCCCACTAATCATTGTGAGCTTACCTAATGCATGTTTATCTTGATTTGCATGTTGTATTTCACTTAAATAAAATCATTTAAGCATTTAAAGTGATCAAAGATTATTAGGACAATGAGGATTTATCAAAAGAACATTTTCATTGACATAAATGTAATAACATTTTCTCATAACATATATCATCATGTCTCTAATTTATCATCATGTCTCTAATCATTATTTCTATGTCATGGAATTGGTTTGGTTAGGGCTCTAATTGAGGAGAACAAAATCCTCACAATTTAGCACATTCCCTAAAAATGTTACTAAACACTTTCTATCTATATTGAGGTTCAAATATTAGAAGATCAACACAACTAAATTCTAAACATCAATTATTTGCTAGTTGATTCTTATGGTATAGATTTATATTTGCACACTAGTTCGGTTTCTCAGACATGGATATGAACCAAAACAATACTTTGAGACATTTATTGACCATCTAGGGATCTAAATAAAGATAACACAAGCCTCACAATTTAGTAGATTTTGTAATACTATGTATATTTCACTCTTATTATATTAATATAAATATATGGAAACTACGCCTTTGCTTTAAAAATGATGTTTGTAAACATTGTCGATCCATAATAAAGTGTAAATGTTAAAAGATAAAAATCAATTTCAAATATTAATTTTTTAGTAGTTGATTATTGGAATTATAGATTGAAGCTTGTAGACTAGTTTTATTTTGTACACATATTTGAACCAAAGAAAAGAACACTTAATTCGCATATTTAAAAGCATTTATAAAATCAAGTCCAAAACATCTTTTAACACTTCAAATAATCAACATCTACATCTCAAAAAACATCACATTTAATTCATTTAATTTAAATGTCAATCATCTAATATAAAAATAATATTATTTTTAAATAAAACATAATAAACATTTTTTCATTAAAATAAACAATTAAATATAATTAACATTAATAAATATTATAAATAAGATATAATCTTTTAAAAAAAAGTTAAATTTATTAAAGTTATAAGAAGATAAAATCTTTTTCTATTTCTAACAAAGAAATGAACCCGATGCCCATTAATATAAAAGGGAACCTCACCACAATTCATGTAATGAAATGAAGATGTGGGTTTAAGACTAAATCCCCCAATCCAATGGCCAAGCAAATGTGTAAAGTGGAAACAGAAAACGCGAACAGCTATGGAAGGAGAACAGGAACGGGAATGGTAAGTGTAAACTGCAACGGTGGAGTACTACGGAAACATAGATTTGAAATGGTGTGGTTAAAGAAATGCTACAGAAATGAGAGAGAGGTTGGGTTAAGAGGGCCCCACATGGTGCCGGACATCTAAGGCAGTGTACCCTTAGAGTGTGTCGGTTAAGCCCGACCCTCATATAATA
>VDFB02075321.1:451075356-451116250 GCA_007258455.2 Sequoia sempervirens
CTATTACCCTTAATCCTCTACCCTATAAATGTACCATCTAAAGCTTAAAAAAACCAAATTTATCATAACACAAGCACGTTATCAACCAGTAGAGATATGTTCATTTAGGATTAAATAACATGCTCGCGTTATCACTAAAAAGGGTAAAAAATCACAATATACCCGTGATGTTGGCCCACATTTTGCATATTCTCTTGGTTTTGTGCATCCTCTGACAAAAAGTAGCTTTTTGGTGATCGAGTGAAGTGTGCATGCATGATTTTGAGATTCCATCACCTTTTGAATGTTCTTTCCATCACCTTTGCATGAAATAGCAAAGTTTTCACGTTGAGAGGCATATAATATCAATTCAAGTTTGAATTATGAGTGATAATTGATATACAATTGAATTTTGGAGAACAAGCTTTTGAAGAATTAAATTTTTTGAGGAGTTTGAGGAAGGAAGCAAAAGGCTGCATAATTGGTAGAACTCCTCTATTTTGAAACTTTTGCTTAGGTATGTGAAATCTTTGTATTTTCTTTCAATTATTATGGCTTGCTTTCATTTTTGTTGTTTGCTTATTCCATGTTGATCAAATTGTTTGTTTGTGATGCAATATCAGATTGCCAAGCCACTCAACTACATCATTTCTTTAGGGAACTTCCTTCCCAAATCAATAAAGAGTAAAATATCAATTTATACAAACTTTGTCAAATTCATCCAAAACTACTTTTCATTCAACCAAAATCCATTTATTTCATTTCAAGTTATAAGGCTATTAGTAGCCAATTCACCATCTCCATATAGCAAACCATTTTCAAAATCAACTTTCAACTTTGTTCTTGTCATAAACAATACAACAATCACTCATCAACTCAACTTGTCCCTTCAAGGCAAAAACAATCAAACACCTTTGTTCCTTAGACCGGCAATCAAACATCATCCCAACAATTTAAGATATCTTTGCTCAAATCAACACATCCATCATTCTATCTTCACTTAAACACCATTTGTAACAACAACAAGCAGCATTAGTTTAACATTGTCACCAGACCTTTAAGATACCAATTTCATCATGTTTTGATTGTAATATTCCAATATATCAGTATAGACACACTCTAACTACTTTGCATTCAAGACACCATTGCCATATATTGGAAACATATGCCCAAATCATCAAATCTTTCACAATCTACCTTCAAAACATTACCAAGCATAGACACAACTGTGGCATCACAAATGAGACTGCTCCCAAGCACTTAACAACATTCCTTCGCTGTTTCTACATATTCTCTGTTTTTAGCAAACAATGCCAAATATCTCCTAGGGGCCAACATTCCATCTAATGTCAGTTGATTCATTTTCTATCATAAAAGAATTTTACACAATCCCAATACATTCTCAGGCCTATTTTGATCCTTTTCAACATACTATAAAAGTTTATACACATATTTCACAAAACAGAGTAGAACATTTATTTCAACATACTATAAAAGTTTATAAAAGTTTATACTCCACCCAACAATTGAAACATGCTTCAATATGTCTGCAAATTATTTTGAAATCATTTCTAAGCTCCTCTACATGTTGTTTCCTCAAACCTACTTGAAAACACCATTTTTTTGAATGAGAAAATTCAAAATTTTGTTCATGCAACAGTATCCCGACTTCTTCTCTTGCCCCTCCACCCACAATTTTCACGCATTTAAAAAGACACTTTAAATGCTGATCCATTCCACCGACCTACTAGCCCTACATCGGTGGAATGGCTAAGAATCACTTTTTAGACTCTCAAAACAATTCTAAGGAAACCATAGACCGAGACTTAGGAAACTAAGTTCAAATTAGATTGATTATTTGAATTACAATTCCTACAACTTTCAAGAATGAAAGAAGTCTCTTTCCCTGAAAAGAATCAAATCTTAGAATGCTTGAATCACTATGCAACCTAAAAACAAGAATATAAAAGCTTTCCAAAATAACTAAGCAGAGGTTTTTTTATTAATTTTTATGGATTTTTGGGATACAAGATCTTCCTTTCGTGAGCTTACAATTCTTTTTAAATGTGTCTAAATCAGTTGAAATAATTGCCTCTTCATCTTCATCAACCCATTCTTTCCCTTCCACAAAAAAGACTCTTCACCTTCCTGCTTTTGTGCAATTTTACATTTTTACAATAATTGACAACTTTTGTTATAAAAAGCAACTTTTCAATAATATCACCTAGTGACCTATTTCATGGTGCAAATACATTGAAATTCATCATTTAATGACATTCCTCATCATATTTACTTGAACATTACAAATTGAACAAATTAGCCTTTTGGGGAATTTCATGGCGTAGAGTGCTCCTACACCCGGTTTGTCATGTTACAACCTTATACATTATCAATGGACATTTTAAATCCACACAGTCGATACACTTTCCCTATTACATTTTAAACCATCTCTTTTGAGGAATTTTGTTAAATTTAACAATTGAATTTCAGCGTGTATCTTCCGAAAGCTTTCATTGAGTTATTTTGTCAAGCTTGACTATACGAAACTGACTTTCATTGACTTTCTTTGTGTATGCTTCGCTTTCATTGAGTTATGCTTCCAAAGCTTTCAATTAGTTAATTTGACAACTTAGCACTTTTTGCATAGGTAAAATTATTCGTCATGCCGAAGAAACGAACTGTTAAAAGGAAAAAACTAATAGATGATCAACTCCAAGCCATTAGAGATAAAGAGAAAAAATGGATGAGGGAATATCGTGAAAAGAAAAAATTGGGAACGATTGATGAAAACAAGCTAGTTGAAGAGGAACCTCAACCGTAAAAAAGAGAAAATAAATTGGCAACACAAAGGGCACGAATGCAAAAGAGTCGTGCTAGGGGAGATGCAAATACCATAGTTGGAGACACACCCTCTACCGATAGTGAATACGAAGGGACACCATTAAGCACAAGAGAATATGGAGGGACACCATCTACCACAAGTGAGTATGGTTGGACACCATCCACCACATCTAAAGTTGAGAGTACATCATCACTCGGAGTTGAGGAATAAGGTATGCCATCATCCCCACGTGAACCTCAAGGTATGTCTTCTATTCCACCCTCGATCAAAGGTACACAATCTACCCCACCTCAATTAAATATTGATGAAATTGGTAATGCTGAGATGTATGTACCTAAGAGAACACCACCTAGAATTTTGCATAGAAAGCCAAAGTTTTTGATTAATATCGATGAGGATATTTTGTAGCACATGGAAGGTAAGATTCCAGAATGCACTTGTAGAAGATATGCTGATAAGATTTGGAAAATGTTCTTTGAAAGGATAAATGAGATTGCAAGATGTCAACTATTTGTTCAAATGATGTGGGGTTTAAAGTATAGAAACATCATGAAGACTCTTGGGTTGAGAACATCAAATGCATCAAGTGAAAACACTATTGTGAAGAATCTAATGGATGCTTATGAGAGTGTGATAAGACCTCATGCTCAAAGGATAGTAATGTCACCTAACATGTCATTACATGGACTTTGGTAAGCTATCAAACAAATATATCTCTTCTCATTAAAAGGAAAAGTGAACAAATGGGAATTAGTATAATTTTTTTATCAAAGCCGTTCAAAGGCAGCAAAGAATTGAGGAGCACCGATTCAAATGGAGTATAAGGCATGCAGGGAGGCGCCACACAAAAGAATAAAAAAGTTGAAGCATTGAGAACACTAGTGAAGATTATTGGAAGAATAATACAGGCCATCTCAGGAATCAAAGGGATGTCGTAGAAGGAGAATGCGATAATTCGAGCAAGTGAGCCACATCAAAACATTTTTGGATCTGAGTCAAACCAATTCTTTCATAAATTTCAAAATGATTATCCTCAAATTAGTATTTCTCAAATATTTTTTAAATGATTAAACCTTTTTATGTCAGATAAATCACATGCACTACTTGTTTAACGTAAGCTACATATTGAATTCTAACCATTATGATGGCATAAATTCTCTCAGCTAAATTGCATACTAGCGATGTTTTGCAAGATTGTGGCATAGAAGCCCCACCAAAATCTTCAAGAGAGTTCTTATCAAAATTTTTATGTGAAATAGAGGATGGCCAAATATTCTATAGGACAACATGCTTGGATGGTTCATGCAAGCATTGCGGTGGCTTGCAACGAATGCTAGTATGTCAACATATGGAAAGCACATATGAGGTGGGACAAAAACTAGTAGAGTTCGGGAAGTATAAAATAGTGGCATATGCTACAAAAGATGGGTCTAAATCAAAAATGTGTGAGTTGGTTATTTAGAAGATTCTAGTGTATCAGTTCATGTCCATGTTTTGTGAGAATCTAGTGTATGAGTATGCAAGGTATACCCATAGAGCCTGATGGTTGGACACACAATTCAAGCTATGCAAGGACACATTTCCACTTGGCAACATAGTATCAGTGGTTGACTTTGTAGAGAACTACACTCTACAGCCACAACATGAGCTATAGTCACAGTATTACAACTCCACATAGGTTTCGATATTTGTGCACATAGCATTCATACATGCAACTGAAAGTATAGAGGACGAAAGGAAGGTATTGAGGGAGTATCACTTTGATATTAGTGATGATCACACACATTATCTATAGTTTGTGCAAGGTTGCTTCCAGATGTTTGATAATCATTTGGCTTAGAGGGGCATATCATACAATTGGCATATAATATGGTCAGATAACTGTGCAACATAGTTCAAGAACGCGCACATGTTCTACTGGTTGTGCAAGACGCATCTCACTACACGTGTTCAACATATGTGGAACTTTTGTGAGGCCAGACATGGAAAGGGGGAGCATGATGGTGTAGGAGCATGTGTGAAAAGAGCATTAGCACGAGAAGAGTTAAAGTATAAAGACAGTGCACAATTGACAAATGCAAGATTAATCGTCGAGTGGTGTAATGGTTTGATGGGTCCAAGTAATGAAGGTACGTCTTCAGTTTTTAGATTTTTTTGGTTGATGGATGATACTAACATTGCACCATATGAGGATTGTTGTACACTAACAGGATTGAGTGATTTGCACTCTTTCCTTAGCTCAAATGCAGGTTCATGGAGCATCGATACACGTAAGATGGCATGCTTTTGTTCTTCATGTACAATGCAAGCCTAGAATGATTGTGAGTTAGGGGAGTGGGTTGACAAATGGTTGACAAGTTTTCTTAGCCCACTTCACATGTATCACCCTCCGATGGCATTGGAACTAACACAGATGGAATCATCGGTCGACTTTGACCATGTATCAGATCTAGTTCAACCAAGTAATATATCTACTTGCTTAGTATTTGAAATTCCATATTGTTATCTTACTTTGTATTGTATTCATAATGTTGACTAATTTCAAGAGATATGTCACACATATAAATGCAGGGCATGTTTATGCAGTTATTGCAGATGAAGACAATGAAGAGGGTACATACTATTACTTGTGTCGTTGTGTTGAGAAAAAAAAGAAATTGGAATCCCCAATTATAGATGGAGAAAACATTGAATACCCTACAGGCTCAGTTGTTGTTACCAGAACGTGGCTGAGAAGGTACCCACATAAGAGTGTTAAACATTGGTTGTTTGAGGAATTTGACACGCATCAAAAGATTCTTCATTACTCAAACCTTGTCATGGCATCCAATGTTCATTTGAGAAAATATCGGGGTAGACCTTTGAACAAGACCTTGTGGAAGGTCCGTGAGTATGACCATGAGGCAATACTTGACACAATAAAGAGTAGAGCAAACTTGGATGGTTCATTGGATTAATTTTTAAGTATATGCACAACGGTGTTTTAAGTCAATCTAGGTTGGTAGGATATGAGGTTGCAATGTCATGTTAGCATGTTGTCAATTTGGTGTAATGAAGCCTTGAATGGCCTAAATGTGAAAATGTATGTAAATTCGTAATGTAAGGGTCAATATGATGTAATGAGGCCATCATAAGGTCACTAGTTTAGGTATGGAGTCATTTACATCAATATGAAAAAAGTTGCACATAACAATGTAATGTTGTCAAACCAAAAGTTGTCATTTTGTAAATACTTAGAAGTTAAAGGGTCACACTTGTAAAAGAAGTTGAAAAGTGGTTGTAGTCAGTTGAGGAGGTTGATATGCCTTCAAAAAGGCCTTGTGAATGTTGTATGTTGTTGGCAATCATACTTTTGAAAGTAGGAGCACCAACTCCATCTTTTCAACACTTGAACCCTTGTGGTTTCTATTATTTGGTCATTTGATCATTTAGGGTGTTCTTAGATGGTTTGAGGTCATTCTATTTCATTTAATAAGGATTCAATACCATTTTTATATGTATTAGGTCAATTGAGTCATGATGTAAAGAAGTTGATCAATAAGGGGATTCATGTGGTGAACCTTGTAATTTAAGTGTTTTAGGGTTATTTGTGTTAAATAAGGGCTTTACAGACCATTTATCATGTAATAGGAATTTTTTCACTAGAAATGGTCCTCTTTTGCACCCAAACACGTAGAATCGCTCTGAGCAACGTTCAACCGGATCGATCCCTTAAGGGTCCAAAGGGAAAAATGTCTGCAAACTTCAGCATGAGATTACTCGGACACCATGATGCTTAGAAAATTTTTGTATGATCCTATGGTATTGCGTTAGACCCCTCTACAATAAATTGTCTTGGTTTTCATTATCTCATAATTGTTTTTCCGTAGTCTCTAGTTTTCAGTTGATGGAAAAAGTGTCAAATGGAAGTAGTGGAAAATTGCAAAGTGGTGCAATTTTCATTCTGCAACTCATGTGACCAAAAAAAATATTCCAATGCATCTGAATAGGCATTTTTATGCTAGGAATGGTCCTTTTTTGCACCCAAACACGTGGAATCGCTCTGAGCTACGTTCAACTGGATCGATCCCTTAAGGGTCTAAAGGGAAAAATGCCTGAAAACTTCAACATGAGGTTACTCGGATACCATGATGCTTAGAAAATTCCTGTCTAATCCTATGGGATTGTATTGGGCCCCTCTACAATAACCTCTCTCATTTTTTCATTATCTCGAAGTGGTTTTCCCGTAGTCTATAGTTTTCAATTGATGGAAAAAGTGTCAAATAGAAGCAGTGGAAAGTTGCAAAGTGGTGCAATTTTCGTTCTACAACTCGTGTGACCAAATAGACTATTCCAACACATCTGAATAGGAATTTTTACGCTAGGAATGGTCCTCTTTCACACCCAAACACACGAAATCGCTCTGAGCTACGTTCAACCTGATAAATCCCTTAAGGGTCCAAAGGGAAAAATGTCTACAAACTTCAACATGAGGTTATTCAGACACCGTGATTCTTAAAAACTTTCCATATAATCCTATGGGATCACATTGGGCCCCTCTAAAATAACCTCTCTCAGTTTTCATTATTTCAGAGTTGTTTTCCAGTAGTCTCCAGTTTTCAGTTGATGGAAAAAGTGTCAAATGGAAGCAGTGGAAAGTTGCAAAGTAATGCAATTTTCGTTCTGCAACTCGTGTGACCAAACAAACTATTCCAACACATCTAATTAGGCATTTTTACACTAGGCATGGTCCTCTTTCACACCCAAACACGCGGAATTGCTCTGAGCTATGTTCAACTGGATCAATCCCTTAAGGGTCCAAAGAGAAAAATGCTTGCAAACTTCAGCATGAGATTACTTGGTCACCATGATGCTTAGAAACTTCCCATCTAATCTTATGGGATAGCGTTGGGCCCCTCTACAATAACCTCTCTCGGTTTTTGTTATCTCAGAGTGTTTTTTCCGTAGTCTCCAATTTTCAGTTGATGAAAAAAGTGTCAAATGGAAGCAGTGAAAAGTTGCAAAGTGGTGCAACTTTCATTCTACAACTTGTGTGACCAAACAGACTGTTCCAACACATTCAAATAGGTATTTTTACACTAGGCATGGTTCTCTTTCACACCCAAACACGTGGAATCACTCTGAACTACATTCAACCGGATCGATCCCTTAAGGGTCCAAAGGGCAAAATGGCTGCAAACTTCAGCATGAGGTTACCAGGACACCGTGATGCTTAGAAACTTATCGTCTGATCCTATGGGATCGTGTTGGGCCACTCTACAATAAATTCTCTTAGTTTACATTATCTCGGAGTGGTTTTCCCATGGTGTCAAAGTTTTAGTTGATGAAAAAAGTGTCAAATGGAAGTAGTGGAAAGTTGCAAAGTGGTGCAACTTTTTTTCTACAACTCATGTGACCAAGCGAACTATTCCAACGCATCTGAATAGGCATGTTTACACTAGGATGGTCCTCTTTTGCACCCAAACATGCGGAATCACTCCAAGTTATGTTCAACCGGATCGATCCCTTAAGGGTCCATAGGGCAAAATTGCTGCAAACTTCAGCATGAGGTTACTCAGATACCGTGATGCTTAGAAACTTCTCGTCCAATCCCATGGGATTGTGTTGGACCCCTCTAAAATAACCTCTGTTAGTTTTTGTTATCTTAGATTGGTTTTCCCATGGTGTCCAAATTTTAGTTGATGGAAAAAGTGTCAAATGGAAGTATTGGAAAGTTGCAAAGTGGTGCAACTTTCGTTCTGCAACTCGTGTGACCAAATGGACAGTTCCAACGCGTTTGAATAGGCATATTCACACTAGGAATGGTCCTTTTTCTCACCCAAACATGTTGGTTTGGCCAAAAAAAATTGAGGGGGGTTCAATTCGTTTTGGGTTTGTTGGTACAAAAAATATGTAAAAACAAAATATATATCTATGCAACCTAGAAGCATGAATTAGGATTAGAATATCACATATAATCATAAAAACAAAAAAATCACCATAAACTTGAATGTCATTTAAAACAACAAAATTGGCAAAATAAAAAGTGTTTATAACTTGCAAAAAAATGTGAATAAAATCACACCGATTTTCATGTGAAAAAAAACCATGAGACCATAGCTTGTTGCTTACTATTATGCTTTGATAGATTTTTTCCAAGCATCCATAGCTTGTCCAAAAGTAATTTTTTTTAGGATTTTAGTCATAGCAGCAAGGTAGTGAATTGTTTGATAAAATGCATTGGTAGACATGTATGAAAAATGTGGTAGCATAGGACAAGGCAATGAACTATTTGAAAAATGCCTCAAAGAAATGTGTCTCATGGTTATGGAATGGCACGATGAATGGCATGACAAGAAAATTGCTATGGATTGTCATGGAATTCCACCACCATTGAGACCACATTTATTTGAGGCTTTTATTCAAACAATTCGCTGCCTTGTCTATGCTATTGCTTATTAAATTATGCTTTGATAGATTTTTTCCAAGCATCCATAGCTTGTTTGGAAGCACCTATTTTAGGATTTTAGCCATAGGAGCAAGGAGGTGAACTGTTTGATAAAATGCTTTGGTAAACACGTATGAAAAATGTGGTAGCATAGACAAGGCAACAAACTGTTTGAAAGAATTCCTCAAAGAAATATGGTCTCATGGTGATGGAATGCCATGACGAATGCCATGACAAGCAAATTGCTATGGATTGTCATGGCATTCCACCACCATTGAGACCACATTTCTTTGAGGCTTTTATTCAAATAGTTCATTGGGCCTTGTCTATGCTATTGCTTATTAAATTATGCTTTGATAGATTTTTTCCAAGCATCCATAGCTTGTTTGGAAGCACCTATTTTAGGATTTTAGCCATAGTAGTAAGGAGGTGAACTGTTTGATAAAATGCTTTGGTAAACATGTATGAAAAATGTGGTAGCATAGACAAGGCATTGAACTGTTTGAAAAAATGCCTCAAAGAAATGTGGTCTCATGGTGATGGAATGTCATGATGAATTCCATGACGAATGCCATGACAAGAAAATTGCTATGGATTGTCATGGCATTCCACCACCATTCTGACCACATTTCTTTGAGGATTTTATTCAAACAGTTCCCTACCTTGTCTATGCTATTGCTTATTAAATTATTCTTTGATAGATTTTTTCCAAGCATCCATAGCTTGTTTGGAAGCACCTATTTTAGGCTTTTAGCCATAGGATCAAGGAGGTGAACTGTTTGATAAAATGCTTTGGTAAACACGTATGAAAAATGTGGTAGCATAGACAAGGCAGGGAACTGCTTGAAAAAATGCCTCAAAGAAATGTGGTCTCATGGTGATGGAATGCCATCACGAATGCCATGACAAGAAAATTGCTATGGATTGTCATGGCATTCCACCACCATTGAGACCACATTTATTTGAGGCTTTTATTCTAATAGTTCGCTACCTTGCTTTGATAGATTTTTTCCAAGCATCAATAGCTTATTTTGAAGCACCTATTTTATCCTTTTAGCCATAGCAACAAGGAGGTGAACTGTTTGATAAAATTCTTTGGTAAACATGTATGAAAAGTATGGTAGCATAGACATGGCAGAGAACAGTTTGAAAAAATGCCTCAAAGAAATGTGGTCTCATGGTGATGGAATGCCATGACAATCCATAGCTTGTTTGAAAGCACCTATTTTAGGCTTAGCAGCAAGGCAATGAACAGTTTGATAAAATGCTTTGATAGACATGTATGAAAAATGTGTTAGCATAGACAAGGCAGTAAAATCTTTTAAAAAATGCCTCAAAGAAATGAGGTCTCATGGTGATGGAATTCCATGACAATCAAAAGCATTTCATTGTCATGGCATTCCATCACCATGAGACCTCATTTCTTTGAGGCATTTTTTCGAAGAGTTCACTGCCTTATCTATGATATTGCTTACTATTATGCTTTTGATAGATTTTTTTGAAGCATCCATAGCTTGTTCGAAAGCACTTGTTTTAGGCTTTCAACCATAGCAACAAGGAAGTGAACTATTTGACAAAATGCTTTGGTAGACATGTATCAAAAATGTGGTAGTATAGACAAGGCAGTGAATTGTTTGAAAAAATTCCTCAAAGAAATGTGGTCTCATAGAATGCAATGACAAGCAAATGCAATTGGGAGTTGCTCCTAGTTATTAGTTATGCAATGTGAAGTAATTGCATAACTGCTTAGGTTGACTTTGTAAAAACTATATATTGTAATTGAAATTTTGTCATCTATCAACATCTAGTTATTAGTTCTGCAATGTGAAGCAATGCTTTGAGTTTGAAATATGTGCAATGCAATGTAATCAACGATATGAATATAAACTACAAAAATCTATTTTTTACAATTTATTAGTTAAACTCTTTATTTTATTTTCTCTTTATATCTCTATTCTATGGAAATGCCTTTAATTTTTTTTTTTTAAGTTTTTATCTCAGAAATTGTTCTACTTTTTTTTTAAATATGATTTTTTTTTAATTTTTTCTAGACTTTTTCCTAATTTTTTCAAAAAATCTTATACTTTTGGTTTGTCAAAATTTTCCCCAAAAGATTTTTGCTGCTATGGTATAAACACATATATTTTTGTAATATCAAGGATACTTTTTGAAACTTCCATGCATTGCTAATCTAAAAGGAAAAGTCTTTTGCCTAATCTGTATGTAGCCATGCTTTTGACATTGTCAAAAAGAGCAAATATGGAAACCATCGATAAAAAATATTTGTATTAACCAAATAGCCATGTACACATACATCAATATATGTCGATATAAGTATAAAATATAGTTACAAAATAGCCATATAGGCTTACGCTTGAATGCCATATAGGCATACTGTTGGTATGTGGCAACTGATCTACATTTAATTGTTAGATATCTGCCATCTCTAACCCTAACAAGTGGTATCAGAGCGAGTTGTGTTTCGATTATCGTCTGTAGGAAGGTCTCGCGGCTGAGTGGGAGTCTCACGGTTGAGTGGGAGAAATGGCAGATGAGGGTAAGAAGGTTGAGAAGTTTAGCAGGCGGAACTATCAGTTATGGAGGATGCAGATGGAGGACTATCTCTATCAAAAGGATTTATGGCGGCCATTGGAAGGGAAAGCCAAGAAACTTGCAGCAATTTCAGATGAGGACTGGGAGATCTTTGATAGAAAGGCTCTTGGCAGTGTTCGTTTATGCCTGACACAATCGGTGGCATTCAATATTACAATAGCAAAGACAACTCAAGAGTTAATGGAAACCCTAGCGAAGTTATATGAAAAGTCTTTCGCTTCAAATAAGGTATTTCTTATGAAGCGTTTATTTAATATGAAAATGGTAGAAGGTGGGTCAGTTACTGATCATTTGAATGAGTTTAATACGGTCACTAGTCAATTAACTTCTCTAAAAGTAAACTTTGATGAAGAAGTTAGGGCTCTTTTGATTCTATGTTCTTTGCCTAAAAGTTGGAATAGCTTGGTAATGGCTGTTAGCAATTCTATTTCTGGTTCAAATACATTGAAGTTTGATGATGTTGTTGGTGTTATTTTGAGTGAGGAAATTCATAGGAAAAGCTCAGGTGGAACATCCACATCAGTGCAGTGTTTTGAATGTAGAAAGTAAGGCAGAACAAAGGAGAGAGGAAACAATTCTAGAAATCGTGGGAAGTCACAGGAAAATCAAAGGACAAAAGGTCTCAATCTAGAGACAAGAGGGATTGCTGGTACTTGTGGTAGTCGGGTCATTTGAAGAAAGATTGCTGGTCTTGGAAAAATAAAGATGGAGAACAAAAAGGAAGGAAGCAAAGAGGCAAATGTGGTAAGTAATAAATCTGATGAGGATGCTTTGATTCTTTCCCTTGATAATGCTGATGATTCTTGGGTGTTAGATTCAGGGGCTTCATTTCATGCTACCCCCATAGAAGTTATTTTCTTGATTATGTCCAAGGGGATTTTGGGCTGGTTTATTTAGGAGATAACGAACCCTGTCAGATTGTTGGAAAGGGAAGAATCAAGATTAAGTTGCAGAATGGGAATCATTGGCTACTACGTGAGGTAAGGCATGTTCCAAAGTTAAGTAGAAATTTAATTTCAGCAGGGCAACTAGATGATGAAGGTTGTGTTGTTACATTTAGTGATAAAAATTGGAAGGTCACAAAGGGTGCCTTAGTGGTAGCAAAAGGTGTGAAAGTAGGCACCTTATATCTTTGTACAGGTCATACGTTCCTTCTACTTTAATTGTTATAGAAAAGGGTCAATCTTCAGGAATAGTTGTTGCAGTTCAGCAGATAAAGATCATGCAAATTGTTGTGACTCAATCAACACCAGGGCATAATAGACTTGGGCATATGAGCGCAAAAGGTATGAAAGTACTTCATTCAAATAATGTTTTACCAGTTCTAAAATGTGTTAATATGGATTTCTCGGAAGTTGTGTGTATGGAAAACAAAAGAGAGTTAGTTTCTCAAGGATGGGAAGAAAAGAAAGATGAGAAATTGGAGCTTGTGCATACAGATGTATGGGGACCAGCTCGGTTCTTCTCTCGGTGGCTCTCTGTATATGTTGCATTCATTGATGATGCAACTAGGAAGGTATGGATTTATTTCCAGGTAGAAATCTGATGTATTTGAAACTTTTAAAAAATGGAGAAGCTTGCTTGAGAATGAGACGGGTAAAAAGATAAAATGTCTCAGATCTGATAATGGTGGTGAGTATTCAGCAAAGAGTTTGAAGATTATTGTTCCTCCAATGGTATTCGTAGGCAGAAAATAGTTCCAAGGACTCCATAGGAAAATGGAGTGGCTGAGCGCATGAATAGAACAATAATGGAGTGTGCACGGACTATGAGATTGCATGTTGGGTTGCCTTTAAAATGTGGGCAGAGGATGTAAACACTATTGTTTATTTTAATCAATAGAGGTCCCTCTAACTTTGGGTTGTGGTATTCCGTGAGGAAGCATGGAAGGGTAAGAAGGTGAGTTATTCTTTTCAAACCTTCTGTGAAGCATTTGCACATGTAGATTCTGAAAATAGAACCAAGCTTGATGCAAAATCAAAGAAATGTGTATTTATTGGATATGGCATTGATGAATTTGGTTATAGGCTTTGGGATTTTGAAAATCAGAAAATTGTGAGAAGCAGGGATGTCATATTCAATGAAAAAGTGTTGTACAAAGATTTTTTGCTGCAGCATGAGAAGAAAGAAAATGATTATGTAGTGTTGGATGATATCCCAACAATGATGTTTCAGTGGTTCCTCATGCTGGGCAACAACAGCAGCAACCAATACCACAAACTCCTATTAGACAATCTTCAAGGGTAAGTAGACCTCCAGAACGATTCTCTCCCTCTTTGTATACTATTCTGTTAACTGATGCTGGTGAACTAGAATATTATGATGAAGCTATGCAGGTGGATACCAAGGTTCAGTGGGAGCATGGAATGAAAGAAGAAATGGCCTCCTTACTGGAAAATCAGACTTGGGAATTATGCAAGTTGTCTGCAGGGAAAAAGGCTTTACCAAACAAATGGATTTATAGGCTGAAAGAGGAGGATGGAGGTAAGAAAATATTTAAAGCCAGATTAGTTGTAAAGGGATTTGCACAAAAAAAGGGTATTGATTTTGATGAGATTTTTTCTCCTATTGTTAAAATGACTTCTATTCGTATTATTTTAAGTATTGTGGCTGCTGAAGATTTGCATTTAGAACAGCTTGATGTTAAAATGACCTTTCTCCATGGTGATTTGGAAGAGGAAATATATATAGAACAACCACAAGGATTTGAGGTCAAAGGTAAGGAGAAACTAGTGTGCAGATTGAAGAAAAGTTTATATGGCTTGAAGCAACCACCTCGACAATGGTATTTGAAATTTGACAGTTTTATGGTTGAGCAAGGCTACAACAGGTGTAATTCTGACCATTGTGTTTATTTTAAGAGGTTGGATAATGACAGCTACATTATTTTATGCTTATATGTTGATGACATGCTTGTAGCTGGGTCTAACATGGATCGTGATAAGTGAGTTAAAACAACAGCTTAGCAAAATCTTTTGCTATGAAGGATTTGGGGGCACCAAAACAAATCCTTGGTATGAAAATTTGTAGAGATAGGAAAAACAAAAATTGTTTTATCTCAGGCTAATTATGTTGAAAAGGTGTTGCAGAGATTTCATATGGAGAATGCAAAAGCTGTCAGCACACCTTTGCCTAGTCATGTTAAATTGACTAAAGATATGTGTCCAAAGACACAAGAGGAGGAAGAAAAAATGTCCAAGGTACCATATGCTTTAGCTGTAGATAGTTTAATGTACACCATGGTATGCACGAGACCGGATATTGCACATGTCGTAGGAGTTGTTAGTAGGTATTTGAGTCATCCTGGAGTTGAGCATTGGAATGCAGTAAAATGGATTCTCAGGTATTTGAGAGGTACATCCAATAAGTGTTTATGTTTTGGGGGCTCTAATACTAATTTAAAAGGCTATGTTGACTCAAATTTGGTAGGGGATATAGATATCAGGCGGAGTACCATAGGTTATGTATTCACAGTTGGTGGGACCGCAGTGAGTTGGATTTATCGATTGCAAAAGGTGGTTGCTTTATCCACCACAGAGGCAGAGTATGTTGCTGCAACACAGGCAACAAAGGAGATGATATGGCTGCAACTTTTCATGGATGATTTGGGAAAACAATAGGATGGAAATTACTTATTTACAAATATTCAGAGTGCTATACATCTTGCAAAGAATTATGCCTTGCATTCTAAAACAAAGTACATACAATTGAGATATCATTTCATTCGGTCAGTGTTGGAAGATGGATAGGTGAAGCTAGACAAGATACATATAGATGTCAATCCGGTGGATATGTTTACGAAGGTGGTGCCAAGGGAGAATTTGAGCTCCTCTTCAGCTTTGATTGGCCTTCAAGGTTGAATTCAAGTATAAAAAAGTAGCAGGGTCCAAGGTCCTTATTTCCAGTGGGAGCTGTAAGTGCAGCAGTGTTGTCCAAGATCAGTCTCCAAGTGGGAGATTGTTGGTATGTGGCGACTGATCATGCTATACTGTATAGCCCATGGTATACTGTACACCCTGGCCCCCTGTCCTCATCGAGGTCCGGGGCTGGGTTGGGCCCCAAGCGGGGGTTTGGGGGTGGTAGCCCCCGAGAAAAAAAATTTTGCCATTTTTTTCGCGTCGTCAACGAAAAAGGAAAAATCTCTGAAAAAGAAAGAAAACTGACTTTGTAAAACCCTAATTCTGGAAGCTTCTAAAAGCTTGTTAAAAGGGGTTGGGATGGGGGTTACAGTATGATGAAAAAACGCGATTATTCACAAGAGATTGTAATAGGTTTTGCACTGGATAATAAAAGTATTGGATGGCTACGGTTTGATGGATGTAGCCCAGATTGGGTGAACCACGTTAAATTCTCTGTGTTATGATTTATTTTGTGTATGTTTTAGTTTCTCTATTTATTATTTAAATCTGCATTTAATTGTTAGATATCTGTCATCTCTAACCCTAACACATACAATGTCAAATATATCCAATACAAGATATGTACAAAATTGCCATGTCTAGGCATACAACAAAGGGCTCTGTAATCAAAATTCATTTCTCTCCATGCTCTGGAAATAAATTTTTTCCCTTTGTTTGGCGATCTGATGGTGATAAGTCTGTCTATCATTTATGTTGTGCTTGAGGAGTTCTCTTGCTGCTCCTCCTATAGTTTAGCTCCTGGTGAAGTCTTAACTGTTACAATAAGAAGTAAAGACATTAATATATAGAAATTACATTATAAGAAATGATATATTTAACAAAATAATCACTTACTGCCATCTCATGATCACTCTCCATGATGGAAATATTTTCATGTTGATGCTCAAGTGTGCTCAAGCCCTGTATAAACCATCCAAATAGGAATTAAACTATGAATCAATAATGGTTTGATTTTTCACTAGAATTAAAATCTATAACAACAAATGTAAATTAAAATTTAGTAATTTGCCTCATACCTCCTCTATCAGAGCCATGGAGGATTGTATAGTAGATGAAACACCGATATCCATTGCCCTTGTAACATTTGGAGGTGTTCCCACAACCAACATCTGAAAATAAAACAACAAATTATTCAATCACAAAAAAGTTACAATAGCGAGATCCATGTCATGACTTATAATGTATGAGATCTAATGAACAAAATTTTGGGTACAAGTATTAAGCTATATATTTCTGGTAGGCCTTGGCACTTCGATAGGAAGACCAAGAATGATGGGGAGAAGAACACATACTCCATTTTGAAGGATGGGAAGACTTACAACCTTTCACCTCTCCTAGAAGAAGACAAGGTAAAGCATGAAGGGCCTAGTGTTTTGATGGTGGGTGAGAAGGAGTTCATGAAGACCTTGAATGAAGGAGGAGGAAGAGGATTCTTCCTGATTATGAAGCCAAAAAGTGAAGCAAATCTGCCCACAAAGAAGAAGGAAGATGCACCAAATGAAGTCCAAGAGTTGTTGGAAAGGTACAAGGACATAACGGTGAATGAATTACCTAGTTCCCTACCTCCCATTAGGGATATAAGCCACCATATTGATTTGATTCCAGGGGCTGCATTTCCTAATAAGGCTGCATACAAGATGACACCTGCTCAAAATGAGGAGATTGCAAGACAAGTGCAAGAGTTGACGGATAAAGGGCTAGTGAGGAAGAGTTTGAGCCCATGTGTTGTTTCTACTATCCTAGCACCAAGGAAGGATGGGAATTGGATGCTTTACACTCATTCAAGAGCCATTAATAGGATCGTGCAATCAGATATAGGTTCTCGATGCTAATAATGGAGGACCTCATGGATTGTCTATCAAGAGCATCTTACTTTTCCAAGATTGATCTAAAGAGCAGGTACCATCAGATAAGGATCAAAGAGGGGGATGAATGGAAGACTAATTTTAAGACTAACGAAGGGCTCTATGATTGGTTGGTGATGCCCTTTGGGTTATCAAATTCCCCTAGTACATTTGTGCACCTTATGAATGAGGTATTGAGACCTTTCATTGGAAATTTGTTGTAGTTTATTTAGATGGCATCCTAGTGTTTAGCAGGTCTAAAGAAGAACATTTGAAGCACCTTGACATGGTACTAAGGAGGTTACAAGAGGAGAATTTGTTGATCGACATGGAAAAGTGTGAATTCATGAAGGAAGAACTAGTCTACCTTGGTTTTGTCATCTCCAAGGGAAGTTTGAAGATGGATCCTTCAAAGGTGCATGATATTCTTACTCAAGGCCAACACCAAAATCCATGGGAGATGTGAGAAGCTTCCATGGACTTGCAAGCTTTTATAGAAAGTTCATCAAGAACTTTAGCCAAATTTGTGCACCAATCTTGGACACCATCAAAGGAGGTAACAAAGGTAAGTTTTCTTGGACCAATGAGGCTAATAAAGGGTTTGAATATCTGAAAATGAGAGTAGCACAATAGCCTATAATTTTTCTCCCTGATTTTAATAAATTTTTTACTATTGAGTGTGATGCTAGCAATCAAGCAATAGGGGCTATTTTGAGCCAAGAAGGCATACCGGTTGGATTTTATAGTGAGAGGCTGAATGAAGCAAAGATGAACTATTCTTCCTATGACTTGGAATTGTATGCTATGGTCCAAGCCCTCAAAAAGTGGAGGCACTACTTGTTACCAAAATAATTTGTTGTTTATACTGATAATCATACCTTAAGTTCTTTGAATGCATAGGACAAACTCAGTCATAGGCACATGAAGTGGGTAGAGTCTTTGCAAGCCTATACTTTCACAATAAAGCATAAGAAGGGCCAAGAAAATAAGGTGGGAGATGCTCTTAGTAGAAGGTCACTTGTAGTGCAAGAGATCTAACTCCAAAGCATGGAGGTTGAAGCATTGAAGGATATGTATCATGAAGATTCATATTTCAAGGAGGTATACAATGTTTGTGAGCAGCATTTGAATTATTTTCATGGTGAATTCTCTGAATTTTTATTGTAGAATGATTTTCTCTTCAAAGGAAGCCAATTATGTGTGCGTAAATGCTCAATGAGGGAGAATATCATAAAGGAGAAACACAGTGGAAGTCTTGGAGGTCACTTTGGCCTTGACAAGACCTTAGAACAAGTTGATGTGAGAAGGTATGTGGAAGGCTGCATAATATGTCAAAGGGCAAAGGGAACTTCATCAAATGCAGCATTTTATCAACCACTACCCATTCCCAATAGGCCTTCGGAGTGTGTAAGTATCGACTTTGTCTTGGGGTTGCCTAGAACCCAAAAAGGTTTTGATAGTATCTTTGTGGTAGTTGATAGATTTAGTAAGATGGCACATTTTCTTCCTTGCAAATGCACCAATGATGCATCTCATATAGCAGGTCTCTTATTTAAGGAGGTTGTTAGGATACATGGACTTCCTTTAAGCATTCTTTCTATAAGGGATTCTAAATTCATTGGTCACTTTTGGACAACCTTGTGAAAGAAACTCAAGGAAAAAATCTGTCCTTTAGTTCAGCATACCATCCACAAATGGATTGAAAAATTGAAGTGGTGAATAAATCAATGGGAAACCTCTTAAGATGCCTTACCAAGGAGCATGGACAAGCTTGGGATCTGATTTTACCTCAGGTTGAATTTGCATATAATGACTTCATGAATAAGAGCATTGGTAGAAGCCCTTTTGAGGTAGTCTATGGCATGCACCCTAGAGAGGTCTATGAACTAAGAGATCTACAAGGAGTTGCTAGGATAAGTGCTCAAGGTGAGGAATTTGTTGTTACAATTAGGGATATTCATCAACAAGTGAAGGAAACCCTTCAAAAGAATGTTGAGAAGTATAAGGAAAAGGTAGATTTAAAGAAGAGGAATGTCCAATTCAAGGTTGGAGACTTGGTGATAGCACACTTGAAGAAGGAGAGACTTCCAAAAGGAAAGTATACCAAAGTCATGATGAAGAAGATAGCACCTTGCAAGGTGGTCTACAAGTTTGGCCAAAATGCTTATGAAATAGAGCTACCTCATGGGGTGGCAATCTCTCCTATCTTCAACATTTCTAACTTGTATCCTTTCAAAGCTTTTGTGATATGATTGAGTGCTTGGTTACTATCAAACTAATGATATGATTGATGTTACTAAATTTTTTTAAGGTGTATAAGATAGGTTGGGTGACTTTGATGGTTGGATGGGTGACTATTATGAAACCCTTTGAGCAAATTGGTGATTAACCACAAGATGATAATCAAGATTTTTTCATAGCAGGAGTTTGTAACCTATAAATAGATTGTTGCAGTCAAAATATGGTGAGTACAGTGCTTGATAATGGACTGATAATAGTGAGGTATGGTTTAATTGATTTGTTGCCTTGGTGAATAAATGAAAGGATGAATTGTTCAAGTGTCAATAATCAGGTTTATGTTGTTTTTATCGTGGTTGAGAATGATGTGAATCTAATTGATTAAGTCAAATTTTTCTTTAATATGGTTTTTTCTTTGAATGAATCAATTGGAATACTGATTAGTGGAATGATGAATGATGGCCTATGGAATGGCTAAGAGAATTTGAGTGGATTTTGGTTGAATGAAAAGTAGATTTATGATGAAATTATATTTGATCTTCTCCTGATTCTATTTGGGATTGAAATCCCTTGAAGAAATGATGTTGATGGTGTTTGTTGGATGCTCTGCATCAGATGTACCCTAATGATTGAGTGTTTTGATATGATGCTCTGCATCACTAACTGCCTTGTTATGCTATTGCTTACTATTATGGTTTCATAGATTTTTTCCAAGCATCCATAGTTTGTCATGGTGGTGCACCTTTGCAAGCACATGCCTCCATGTGAAGTAATTGCATCGTGTTGCTTATGTTGACTTTCTAAACAACTATATTGTATATTGAAATTTTGTCATTCATCAACATCTAGTTATTAGTTATGGAATTTGAAGTACTAATGCTTTGAGTTTGAATGATGTGTAATGCAACATAACCAACAATATGAATATAAACTACACAAATCTATTAAGTAGAATTCATTAGTTAAGTTCTCTTTATTATATTACCTCCATGTACGTTTGAGTGAATCCACTGGCACTAGGAGGTGTTTGCTTGAAACCACCAATATTAGCTTGTTCAACATCCAAAATCACATGTATTAAAATACCATTCGTAAAACAATGCTATTAACATGTAATAAATTTATAATTGTTTAATAGTTACATACCCCACTGATAGGTGTACTGCAGAAATAAGTAGGTGGAGGATTGGTGTATCCAGTCTCAACACTATGACCCTGCAATTTTATTAAAATAATAAAACTAAATTAGTTAATCATGCATTTCAGAATCGAAATTTAATAAATTAAATTCAATGAACATGCTAAATTTTACCTAACTATCAATGCCATATAAAAATTTAATATGCAGGATGCAAAATATCAGCCATCCTCTCCATCCCCATAGCAGCATACGGATCCTATGTAGCAGCCTCCTGTGTGTCGGTGGGGTCATATGAACAAGTCACCCCGCAAGATTGACACACATGGGTTTGAAGGCCACCACCCGAAGACTCCCCTGGTGGTGTTGTACAATAGGGCTACTATGATGGATGACACTCCGGGTCAAAGTGTTGATCGCCTACAATGTCTCTACGTCAGCACTCTCCTTCGCAACAACAGGCATAACAATGTGCTCACGAGGTGGCCTAGTGAGAGGTCATCTCCCTTGCCATGCAGGATCTGGCTGTGCATCGGGCCTATCTTGAGCCGACCCCCCACCTGTCCCCTGAAACTCCCTCATATCAAAATAATTTGGGATTTGGTTCAATACGAACTCATTGTATAGTTTCCTAAGAAAATATTGGGGGACTTCACAATTATTGCACGGTGGGTAATCAAAGACCAAATACCATCTATCATAAAAATGGTTCCTAATCTCTTGGTGGTGGCACCAATGAATAGGAAACCGCTTTGCATTGAGGGTAAGATTTTGATTTGTTTTAGGGTCAGTGAATAGAGAGCACAAATCACCTTTAGTAATTTTTAAATCTTTTACTTGTTTATATGATAATTTGTCTACATAATATGCCCTGGCTGCCTGCCTCCTATCTTGCCATCTAGATATTTGTTGGGTAATTGCATCCACATTTTTTAACATCTCTTTCAATGAATTTTCTAGACACATTCTTTCTATGGTTGAAGCATTTGGATCACTCAACCTACTTATAAGTTCCTCAAGTTGTTTTCTATTGTTGTCAATTTCACTCCTCATATTTTCTTGAGTGCCAAGAGGGTATTGAGTGATTGGTGGGGGAGTTTGATTTCGTTGAGTATTTTCTTAAGGATTTTGTTCTTGAGGATTTGCCTCCTCTTCTTGTTGAGGATTTGCAAGATTTCCTACAAATTAAAAAAAAAAAAAAATCTAACCTAAAACAAACAAAATCAATTTCAAACTAAGAAATTCAAAACAAATAGCAGACAATACTTACCTCCCACACCTCTTTGTCATCGTGGTGCCATATTTGCAAAGAAAATCCAACTGTTGTTGATAAAATTTGTAGAAATCCTTCCTCCTAGAACGCGAGCATGAAAGTGAGGGTTTTTGGTCACTGGCTAAGAAATAGTAAATAGAAAATGATAGTTTTAACTTTTTTTTTGCTTTTAAAACAACATAACGTGAGCATGTTATAACATGCTCGCGTTATCTCTTTCCAAAAAAAATTTTGGCCACAAAAGTGCGACCATCTTCATGCACCCGCCCGGCTACATGAAATCTAATTTTGATTCCTCTTCTACATCAGAGGGTTCATATCCTTGATCTAACTCTTTTGAATTATAAAAATCAAAATCACTAGCTTCCATATTCAAAAATTCCCAACCACCATCTTCAATAAATTTATTTGGATCATCAATAATACTCTTCAAAATTGGCCACGAGTTCAGGTTCATTCTGCTTTCATAATACTTTATATCCATGGAGTTCAGCCATTCCTTGATGCCATCAAGTGAAGATTGAGGAATGACATCAATGCAGAGTACATCTTGCTTGAAGTCTTTGAAAACAATAGCCATATCAAATTCCTTTTGCCCAAGTCCTACTCTCTCAAGGTTAACAATCTCAATCTCCCTAATAGGGATTACTAAGAAAGGTAATTCCACCAACTCTACCAAACAATTTACTGTAGGAACAATCAAAGCAGAGTCTTTGAAAAGAACTCCATGAAAACCAAGCTCTCTAAATGGTATATCATACTCTAGTTCAAAATATTTTAGATGAGGCTGCTCCCATAGCTATCTTACTCGCTTAACAAATCCTTGAAACTCTGTATTGATTTTATTTTTCCTATCCCTCTCTTGTTGTTCTTCCTCAATTTCATCAGAATCATACATTTACCTTCTTACCCCTCCTAAAGTTTGTACCACATCCATTACCTCCACATAAAATTGGAAATCCTTGGTCTTCTTGGTTCCCACGCTGTGATATGGTTATTCAAATGAAAATGAAGCAAAGTAATGGAAGAATGCATGCTTAATGTTTTGATACATGATATCAGCTCTCTCGTCTACTCTCATGGTTGAATATTAACAAAATCAATTATGGTGGACCTGTAGAGTTCTAGTCATCTTTCTTCCTCTTCCACCAAATGCTAGCCTGATCCACAAGTCTACCAGCCTAATTGGCTTTGTTTTTTAAAGCTGAAATTTCTCTTGACTCACCAGTATTAGCTATAACTTTTTTGAAATTTTATTATGGTATGTGCACTTTGATATGATGTAATATGATTATGGTTTCATCTCATATGTTGTAATATTAGATGTATAATAGAAAAATAAATTATTGCATGAAAAAAATAATAACTTTTCATTTTAAATGGTTTTTTTTTTGCAAAACACGGGTCTTCCAAAAGATCAAGATGATCCTCAACATGATATAGATCCACAAAATATTGGTTCTACTAGTACAGATCACATGGAAACAGATGATGATGACGAAGATATGGAAGACACCGAGGCCGATGACAATGATGATGACGACGACGACAATGATGATGACGACGACGATGATCACGATGGTGATGATGATGATGAGACAGTTGATGATATTAACCAGTGACATTCATGATCATATAGACTACATCATGGATCATTACTAATATATCATTATGATGACTCTTTTCATGGTTACTATCATATGTATCATTTTCATAGCCTACAATACTATATTGCTGATTTGTATCATATTGACATGTATCAATGTTTTCACTATATCATTTAGAAATGTATCATCTTGACTTTTATCAATTTGAGTTACATAATTTATCAATTTTATTTATATCATTTGTACATGTATCATTTTCACTTATGTCAACTGTTAGACATGTATCATTTTGACATGTTTTTGATGTACTAACATATTTGACTTTAACTTGTTTTAGTTATATATGATGATGATCTTATCAGTATTGACTTGTCAATTTATATATATTAAAAGTGGTCGATGATTTTTGGATGGATATTTATTAAGTATGATGATTTTAATTTACTGCTTAGGATGGATGTTGTCATATTCAATTAAATTATAGATATTTGACTCACTTGTTTTAATTATAGATGATGATCATATTATAATAATTATATTGTTATTTAATCATATGAGTTAAATAATTAAATTACTTACTCTATAATCATATGAGTTATTTAAGAGGCACGATATATTTAACTAATTATATTGAAATAAAACATATTAAATTAATAAATAGAAGCAAAACAAGAAGCATTTTTAGAAGCAAAAAAGGAAGTAGCAATGGAAGCCAAACTAGAAGCAAACCAAAAGCAATCTTGGAAGCAATTTTGGAAGCAAAATTGGAAGCAAAATTGGAAGTAAACCTAGATGCAAAACTAGAAGCAAATTTGGAAGCAAAACCGGAAGTAAAACTAGAAGAAAAATTGGAAGCAAACCTGGAAGCAAAACTGGAAGCAAAACCAGAAGCAAAACCATAAGCAAAACCAAAAGCAAACTTGGAACCAAAAATGGAAGCAAAATCGGAAGCAAACTTGGAAGAAAAACTAGAAACAAAACTGGAAGCAAAACCCGAAGCAAACTTGGAAGCAAAACTAGAAGCAAAACTAGAAGCAAAACTGGAAGCAAAACTGGAAGCAAAACCGGAAGCAAAACTGGAAGGAAAACCAGAAGCAAAATTGGAAGCAAACATGGAGGCAAACCTAGAAGCAAAATTGGACGTCCAATTGGAAGCAAAATTAGAAGCAAAAATGGGAGTAGACATGGAAGCAAAACCGAAAGCGAAATTGGGTGCCAATTTCAGCACAATTTTTGACGTCACTTCTCGGCGCTATTTTAGGCACTTTCAAGGATGCTATGATTTCTCGGCACTAATTATGGCACTAAATACGATGGAAAATCTGACATAAAATCCAACACCGAGTTGACCATGCCTATTTGCGCCAAGTTTAGCACCAACCAAATTGTTCAATTCATGGCTCAAAATACACTAAAATCCAACACCAAAGTTAGCGCTAATTATCTATTGTGTTGTTGTGCTCTCTCTCTCTCTCAAGTCTTTCTCTCTTTCTCTCTCTCCCTCTCACTCTCATGCCCCCCTCTCTCCCTCTCAAGTCTCTCTCTTCCTCTCTCTCCCTCCCTCTCTCCCTCTCAAGTCTCTCTCTCTCTCTCCATCTCAAGTCTCTCTCCTCTATCTCTCTCCCTCTCTCTCCTCTCTCCCTCTCTCTCCATCTCCAAGCCTCTCTCCCCTCTATCTCTCCCTCTCTCCCTTCCTCTCCCTCAAGTCTTTCTCTCTCTCTCTCTCTCTCTCCCTCTCAACTATCTCTCTCTTGTGAATTGACTACACATCAATAAATATATAATATATACTATGTAGTATATAATATATAGTATATACTATATACTATACAAAATATATGTAGTACATAGCATATAGTATATAATATATAATATAATATAATAATATAATAATATAATAATATATAATATAATAACATATAATATAATAATATATAATATAATATATAATATAATATGTATAATATACAATATATTATATATTATATATAATGCATATTATATAATACATAATATTGAATATTATGTATTATAAATAATAAAGTTAAAGGATATCCATTTTTTCTGACATAATCAGTAGGCTCAGGATTTGGTTTGGGATTACCTAACCTGGAAAGTCAACCCAAAAAATGTGTTTAGAAAATTTGTTTAGTTTTCTGAAGTTTGCCCTTGTGAGAGATGACTTTTTTTATCCAAAATTCATGAAATGAAAAGGATTTATAGAAAAAAAATCAACTTTCCACCAATATAAGTTATGCCTTATTTTGAATTTAATAAATAATTATTATTGATTTTCTACATACATTACGACTAAAGTCCAGATTGATAGGTTGATTGAAAAACTTCTATAACTTTCAAACTACTTAACTTTTTTTGAACCTACAAGATGCACCACATTCTATGCTTCACATACTATAGGATAAACAAAAAAAATGAATTTCATAAATTTTTGACCAAGTTACGGTGGTTAGACACAGACGTTTTAATTATTTTGAAAATTTTTAATATAAAAAATCATAACTAATTATTTACATGGAAACAAATTACAAAAAAAAATATAGCACATCCAGGCATGTGTCCTCTACTTATATTGAAAGGTTAAAAAGAAATCAAAAAATTTCTTGTACTTACGGTGGTCAGACATACACCTACTTATCTTTTTCTTGAAAATTTAGTACCACTGCATTGAAATTTCAAATTTTTGAAAAATAGATTTACTTTTTTCCAAAAAAAAGACTAGTAGCCTAGAAACTACATTCAATTTTCTACAACTTTTGTTCTTACATATTTTTCAAATTATGTTAATAAACTATTCATTTTTTTTTAATGTCAAGTTGCCTAACTCTGATTTTTTGAATTCTCATCGTCACTTAGAGGCCTAGTTTGGACCCTCATGATCTTGCATTGACCCTGATGCCTTCTACCAAACACATAGTATTGGAATATGTCTATTATAACTTAATATGCTTAGATAAATACCTTCCTTTCTTGGGATTCAAAACTTGTTTGGAAACCACTTGACAAACTTACCCAAAATTCAAAATTGTGTTTTGATATCATTGGTTGCAATAATGGATGGAGGATTGAATGGAGTATTCAACCATAGAGTCAATAAAACAAACACTATACAACATAAATAAATTGTCACAATAAATAGATGGAACAATGATATCATTAATTCATAGTCATAATTATATTTAGAGTATTACTACAAGTTCTTTCAATAAAATAAACTATAATCCTTTATTATAGTGTACCCAAGTTTCATCATTGTGTGAACTTGATTATAATCTTCTAAGCTAATATATAATATGGTGCTCTTTAATTATCTACCAAACTCTCTCTTGAGCTAAGTTTCTCTATCTAATATTAACATCTAGATACTCTTAAATTTAGGATGAAGGATTCTTCTATAGTGAGTGCAATCAAATAATATTAAATTATATGTCAACTAGTAAGGTGGTGCAATGTTCTATGCATAGTGGAACATGTAAAAGGACGCACCTTAAATGGATGCAATAAGATTTAAGTGTTTGAACCTAATGTAGTCCTATTCTTGAACATTACTAGGACCAATAAGATTTTACATGTCTTTAAATCTTGGCATGACCTTAAAATATTTATTGCATGGCTCTCTTGGATCTTCCTTAAGAAATTTGAGAGATCGCATTGCATTAACATAAGGGAAAGCCCTTAAAAATGATTTGGCATGATGGAAAATGACAAATTATGAAGTTATACTATCAATATGGATGAAATTAAATCAATATGTATTACCACATAGCAAGATACTATCTAGACCATTGGTTTGCTACAATGACAATTGAAACAAGAATATAACTTTGTGGTATGAAATGTCATTTGTGATATGAATATAATGAAAAGAAATTATTTAAAAACTTACAAAACAAAATAAACATGATTGTTTTGGGTGATACAAGATTGATCTTACCCTATAGATTTTCCCACATTTATGTTAGGCCATCCATATTTTGGTTGGGTCATAGCATTGTGATTCTAATTGTTGCGCTGAGAAGAAGTCCTTGTAATAGATGTTGTAATAAACTAGAAAATGACAAGATTTTTCATAGTTAGGGATAGAACACTCCCTATTGCAAACAACTCTAAATTTTTCATTTTACAATATTTTACAACAAATGTGCAATATAATCACTAGAAGTGTTGCTTTTATTTTTTTTACTAATAAAACCCCAATAATAAGCAAGATAAATGTAATTTTGAAAGTAATCCTATAAAACCACAAGTAAGAAAGGGTTATATCTTCCCATTTTACATGAAATAATATTGTATTATTACAAAAAAATTATCACATTTTTTTATGACTTAGTACATACATTCTCAAACACAATATATATGTAAAAATCACATTAAGATATATGAGGAAAATCAAGAGTCTAGATTCATCTAGCTAATATAAGTAAGAGATAAGATCAAAACCTTTCTTATTGTAACAAGACCTCCTATATTGAATTCCTATATTACTATTTGAAGATGAACCATAAGGTTCTACTTATATAGTCTTGCTTGATAATGGTATGAACATTTACATTTGTAATTTTAGTAAATTAGTATGGAGCTCCCTTTCATATGAAACCTAGATCAATTCGCAAAGATGGTACTAATATTTAATGAAAGATATACATAAGTAAAATTGCAAACCAAGATCACTCTATGGAGATCTATTACTAATCAAGGGTGCTATCTTCTAATTGCAAAAGAAAATATTATCTTTTTATAATAATAAATGCATAATTTAATCTAAAATGAAAATCTAAAAAACACTTTCTAACCTTATAATCCACTAAGGATGCATTATTTTAAACAATTTTCTCACAAATGTTTTACAAAAATAAATCAAACTAAATATAACCACATTACAACTCACCTCAAATAGTGTGATTCATAAATCAATAAATAGTGGAAGAAAAACCTTTAAGTTGAAGAATTTAAGATTAGATTTATTAATATAAGTGAATTGTGATATCTGTAGTTCAATTCTAGCACTACATTTATTTTGAGAAGTAGAAAATTATAGTATTGAATAATTTATTCTAATAGTATAAATTTAAATTAAAAATAACTTGTAAACATATTATTAGATTTTCAATATAATGGAGAAGGCAGCAACAAATCATTATATGAATCATAATTTGAATAGTAGTGAGTTCAAGATTGGGCACAATGTTAAAGATTATGCATTCCAAAGAGAAACGACTAGCATCCAAACTCCAAGGTGCCTCCAAAAATACATTTCCCAACATATAGAGTGCATACACTTCAGACTCCAGACTCCTTGCATGAGCCTCCAATTTAGTGCATAGACATGAAGATTAATGGCATATCCTTACATAATGAAGAGAAAGGAATGAATCCAATGTAGTCAAGCAAAGCATTGGGAAAGAAAATAATAGAATGCAAGTATTAAAAAAATGATGCAAAAAATGAAACACAAGCAACATAAAATGGCACCAAGCATTGTAAAATGGCATTAGAAGGTCTACATGTATGTGGGGAAATGATGTTTAGTCTCCAAACAATGCACAAATAAAGAACAAATAAATCAAGCATGGAAACTCAATGCTCAATAGCACCATGCTTAACTAACAATAGGATCCACTTAATATCTAAAGCCTTCAGAATCACTTGATTTTCTCCATCCAATGGCTGATAGGCACCTTGCTCTAAAAAGACGCGCCATTAGTTTTTCAATCTGTGTGGAATATGGGCCTAGGAAAGAATGATTTGAGCTTATAAATTTTCTTTTCCCCTTATGCTTTAAATAAATTTATTGAAATCACTTTTTAAAGGGTATTCATTAAGGATTTAAAAGGAAGAGATAAAGGACAAAGTGGGGCTCGTGAGTCTTAAATAAAGGACATCCATTTCATGCTGATATTTCATGAAGCACAATTATTTGCTAATGTGCATTATAAATGATGTCAAATAATTACATAAAAATGTTAATAAATTCAATCTATAAAAAAATTACAAAATTGAGACACTAATTTCCCATAGAGATATATGCTCCCTCCTTTCTCCAACCTTTGTTATGGAAAATCATCTCACGATACTTTTATATGACCTTTAACATGTGATAGAACGAGGGCTGGAATGAGATACTCACAATCTCAATGCTTTGGGTCTTCGATAGACAACCCCTTGGTGTTTCACTCCACCACTCAACCTATAGGTCCTAAAAGTGAATAGGCACCCCTGTTCACTTGCGAACCCTACTATCAGTTCCAATTTGCTGCTGCTAAACAATTCTTGATGTTGATTTTCCAGTTTGCTGCCTCCAATGAGTTCTTGGTGCTTTTCCACATTTCCTCCATCTAGTCCTTAATCCCTCTAAAGACTAGTCAACCTCCTAAATCCTCCTAACAATGTTGCAGGGGTGTGCATAGGTTCTATTTCATTTTAAAAAAGCCTTGGAATGCTCACTATCCAAGCTCCAAACTCTATTCTCCTACCACTTTCCTTAAACCCTATCTTGGGGTTTGGAAAGGCTACAAGAACTAAGTCTTTTCCCTCAAGAAAAAAAATGTTAAATACTCCTTCCTTCTGCCTCCAGAGAACTTGGAAATGTCTCCTGCCACCTAACAGGCCTTTGCTAGGTTCCCAACAATCTTTTTACGCCTTGGGTTTCCAACAATTAGTCACCCCTGCACATTAGGATTTATTTCCAACTGCCTTTTCCCAACCGAGCAGCAATAACTCACCTAGGAAAAGATACTTAGCATGCTAACAACTCTCAAAAAGTATTCTCTATTTACACTATGTACAGGTATGGAGACTAACCTAGCTTCCTCTGCTCCCATACTTCCAGGTACGGGTAGGAAACTAGTTAAATCTCCATTTTCTGGTTTTCACCAGTCCAAAACAGCAATACACAAATAACTCTGTATTTACAAAAAGAAAAGCAAATGATGGAATTTCCAACTATAGAATCAGAAAAAATACTGTAAAAGACCTTGCTACGTGTTATTCCATACAGAAAAAGCTTTTATTTCATTTAAAAGTCTGCTGTATCAAACACAAGAAACCAGAAAAGAGTCTTTTTTCATGAAAATCACTGTTCTTTTTTTATTTTTTCACAAACTGCCAACTCCAAAATACCTTCCATACACTCAAAATGTCAGGCTCCTTCTTCCCAAACCGAAAAAAAAAAACAATTAGCTTTCAGTTTCGGGCTTAAAAGTGGAGAAAACACGTTTTTTTGAAAACACACTGTGTTTTGCGATTTTCACCAAAACCTAAGGAAACGCCTACAAAAAGAGTTTCCATTTTATTTTAATTTTACCTAAGCATCAAAGAGGTCCCCTTACACCTTATCAATGGTGTATGAGACCATTACAAAACAAAACAAAAATATTAAGAGAAAAACATTAAAATTACACTTGTATTCAAGTAGGTGCTCCTGCACCAACATGCTTACTCCTGCATGCTTATTCCTATTCCATTCACAAGTGCAACGATAAATATAGCTTTTGATCACCTAAAAGCATAGCCAGACTTGTTTTAGAAAAGTGAGGATCCCCACTTGGAACTGGGGCCATCTCCTCTTTGTTCCACTGCATAAGGGAAGGTAGCTAGCCGTTTCATGAAACCCATTTCCTCTTTTGGGAAGCCATAGCCTATCTCAGAACCATAGGTAGCTCCTTCCATGCAATCAACATTTTCCAAGAGACCACAAGGAAAATATCTATCTACAACATCTTGAACTCATCCATCTATTCTCTTTCCTCCTCCTCCATCACCTATTCCTCCTCTAGGTGCCCCTTCTACTCCTTGAATGGTACAAGAATTGTCCCTTTAAAGGAAAGAACTATTCAAACAGCTACAATTTTGAGCAAACTCAGGAGAAAAAACTATTGGTGAGGGTGCTACGCTACAGAACCTCTGTTGAATACTCAAATGAGATCTTTGAGTTGGCCTTGCTGTAATCCTTTCCTTATTGTGGTCATTCTGGTGCCCACCCAATTCCTGAGGACTATTAAACTTCCTAGAATAGAACAAGCATGGGTAGATGCAAACCTCCGATGACCCTTCTTCAACAGAGCTTGAATTTTGGAAGACAGTGCACATGACTGACAAAAGTTCGTGGCTCAAATGTGGGAACATAGGCTTCTCCTTTTCTTCTCTATTCATCACTGACTCCAGCCATGCAAAGCTTCTTGCATTGCTCAAAACCATTTTGAACTCAAAAGCAGGGAAGCCAAAAAGATCAGCAAAGCACATTATCAACAATAAGAAAACCAAGTAAAACAATGAATTTATCGAAGTGGGTGAGAACAAAATTTGTTCACAGTATCCAATGCACACAGAGAGACCCAACCCCTGTTTTGGAAGTCTCGTAATTGTAGAGATCTGAGACAATCAAATTCACCACTCCCTTGTGGCCTACGCATCTCACAGTACTGTAAAAGAAATGTGACAGGACCACAAGGGAGTGGTGAATTTGATTGTCTCAGATCTCTACAAGGGAGTAGAATTTTCTGATTTAATATATTTGTACATGGAGCAGAATTTTCTCTCTTGAAAGGAATCCTTGAAATCTGGTTTTAAATCCTTTATAAATTAAGATATTACTTTTCTCTAAGTTTTAAATTTTATTTAATTAAATATTTAACTTTTTATTTGTTATAGGTTTAATTAAGTTGTAAATTCATATTTTAATTTTTGCACAATATTTTTTTGTGGTGGTAGTGCCTCAAGCTCTGTAGCGGGCGGATGTCAGATCTAGCCATCTGTCCTCCACTTTTCTCTACATTTTATTCACCATTGGAATATCTGTGATTTTTTATTTTATTTTCTTTGCAGGAATAGAAGAATAAAAAAAAAACAAGAGTAGAAGATGAAGAAACGAGTACAAATAGGAGTAGTATTGTAGGATATGATGTTAGTATCTTCCATTGATTGGCGTTGAGTTACTTCCACCTGTTTGCATGCATACAAGGAGCATGAAGACTGCATTAATTCTTTTTAATTTGTTGGTTTTGACAAACCTCATAGGATGCATTAGATATACAGTTGTATGTTTTATGGTATGTAGTAAGACTTAAATCTCTATTCGAGGGAGGTCACTTATTGTAAGTTCTTTACTAAAGGTTCGGTTTGACCTTTTGATGTGGATTAATGTTTACTTTGAATTGAATAAGTGATCTTTTTTAACAAAAAATCTCTTTTTGAAGGTAAGAAATTTACATTTTTTTCATTAGAATGCATATAAGTTTATAAACAACTACCTCTTAATAAACAAAAATTTTCAAATAAAATTGCAATAGGCACACTTTGAAGGATCAAAGGTGAACCATCAATTTTAAGTGTTCTATGTGTATCTCTTGCGCTCTTAGGGTTTTTCATCTAAAAGGAGAGAGATAGAACCCAAAAACTAAGGTGGTTCACTCAAACTAAGGAATGTATGATGTAATTATGACTAAATGCAATGATCTAAATGCAGCTAATTGATAAAATTGTCTAATTATGAATGCAAAACTAATGAAATATATGCAATGTTTGAAAACACAGTGTGATATGCAGAAATGAACTAGAAACATAAACAAATGCAAATAGAATTGAATGAGATTGAATAGAGTGTACCTGGAAGTTGAATGTTGATCATGGAAGGTTCTGGAAATTGGAAAAATTCACTATTTATGACCAGTGGGACTCATTCGCCACTGATAGCATATCAATCCTCCTACTGGTAAAATGACCTAAAACTAGTTTCCGACAGTCAAGAACTGAATTTTGACAAAATAAACTTTTCAACCTACAGGTGGGACTCATTCACCACTAATGGTGAATCAATCCTCCTCCAAAAATCTACAAATTTAGGAGTCAAGCTAGTGGGTCCAGATCTGCACTTGTCTTCTTGTCGGGTTGACGGAGTCAAATTTGCGAAAAATGGGTTGAATGTTGTCTCCAAGCTTGAATTAGGGTTTGGTTGACTTGAATCACTATGATGAATTGTTGACCACTTTTTAACACCTATTTCTTTTCCAAATCTTCCTACAAGACCTGCAAACACACATACAAAGAAGGGGAAAATGGTTAAGGGTTAGGGTATAGGGATTTGCCTTGGTCAAATCCCACTTTGGTAACTTGATAAAGAAATGAAATGAACTGAAGAAAGGAATGATGAATAAACAACATGCAAGTGTCATAAACTCACCAAATCCTTGTTGTTGAAGTCTAAAGATATGTCAATGGCTGCTCCAAGATGCTTGATGATTGCTTGATTGAATGATGTTATGATAGTTTAAGTGGATGAATGAGATTAAATGCTTGAATGAACTAGGGAATGAATGGGGGTTAAAAAATGGATGGAAAAACAATTATTTATACACACTTATGCCCTAATTACCCAAAGATACAACATCGCAAGCCAACATAAGGTCTTAATGAATAAAAACCTTAAAGAAATTTTGAATTATTTTAAATTTTGAGCCAAGAGGGACTCATTCGCTACCCATGGCGAATGGGTCCCACTCTAGGCTTGTAAATGGGTGTTGGGAATTAAGTTGCATTTAATGTTGTTTTTCAAGTTTGAATTCAAAAACACACTTAGTTAAGTCCTATAAGTGCATAAAGGGGCCAAATAAAGCATAAGAAAGGTGTAAATAGTGGTGACAAGCCTAGAAAAACATGAAAACTTGTTACAAGACTTTACAACACTTTAAAATAGAACTTGATAAGGAGTAAAAAGGTGATTTTCAGATGAATTATAATAAGAAGAGTCTAGAAAAGTGTAGAAATGTGTAGAAATGTGTAGAAATGTGTTACAACACTTCACAACACCTTCACAAGACATCATATTTTGAATATTTAGAACCTAATGTGAATGCAGAAGTTACATTACAACATTAAATCAAAGCAAAATAGATCAAGCATCATAAGAGAAAGACCTAAATAACCATGAAAATTTCAATGATCCATTTTTCTATGGTACAAAAGGATATCAAAATCCTTAGCAATTAAGAAAAAAACTTTGCAAATCATCAACAATTAAGGGGGAAAATACCTATAAAAAATAAATTGCTTGATAAAAAATAGAAAGAGCAATCAAAGGTGTAAAGATCAAAAAATACTTTATTTGCGAAATCATATAGTGTAATTAAACTATCATTCAAGAATATTTATTTGGATATACAATGTCCATTTTGAAATTACACAATTCAACCCTTTAAATATTAAAACCATTTCCTTCATGTCTACATAGTTTGTCATCTATCTCTATTTAAAATAGAATTAGAGTATTTAAAATATATAACTAATAAGTGAAATAGTTAGAGCTTCTAAAATTTAGAAAATTAAGTTTAAAAGAAGTATTCTAAATTTACTATTACATATAAAAGTAAGTTTTCTAAATTACCATAAGCTAGAATTTCTAAAATTTTAAAAAATAAGTATAAAAGAAATATTCTAAAATTTACTATTTCATATGAAAGCAAGTTTCTATCTTTTTAAAACAAGATATTTCTACACAATTTTTATATATATTTATTTCAATAATTTTCTCCAATAAAAAATAATTATTATTTATAAATATAAGATATTAAAAAATAAGATAAATTACTTATAAAAAAGTTAAGTATGAAAAACTTTCCTTAATTTACTATTGCATATAAAAGTAAGTTTTTAAATTGATATACTTTTAAAAAGAAAATGAAAATCTTTAAAATATATATATATTCTTTGATGTATAGTAAATGTTTTTTAATAAGCCCGCATGGGTAGCAGAGTTGGCTTGGGTTGTGGGTTTGCTCCCCATAGGTCTCGGGTTCGACTCTTGCTCCAGGTCTAACTAGTGAACCGACTTGCAGGTTGTCGTGCCCACTCACAGGGGATTAGTCTCACCTTAGCTCACCCCTTGGACGTTGGGTTGGGTTGTGAGGATACCCTTGTAGCAACAAAAAGAAAATGTTTTTTAATACTAGAATATAAATAAAATTATAAAGGAATGAAAAAAAAATTAAAAATGATAAATTAATGTATTTAAAATTAGAAAATTAAATAAAAAGGAAATATCTTAAATTTACTATTACACATAAAAAAATATTAAATATTTTTTAAAAAATTGAAAACATTTCATAAAGGAAAAATCATTCATATTCCACTTTATTCAATATATATATATATATATTAATATATTATAAATTTAAGGCCCTACTAAAGATTTTATTGTTTAAAATTGGCTTATGATTATGATTATGATTTAAATAGGGTTAGGGTTCAATTAGAATTCTGAGGTAAAGTTAGGGTTAGTATTACAAATTTAATTTTGTTCACAAATAGAGTTAGGGTTAAGATTACATATTTAATTTGGTTCATGAGTAGAGGTAGGGTTGGGGTTACTGTTAGTATTATTATTAGGGGTAGGGGTAGGGTTAAGATTATAGATATGGTTAGAGATTATGGTTAGGTTAAAGTGAAGGTTATGGTTAGGGTTAGGGTTAGAGTTAGACAATTAGGGGTTTAAAAACAATAGATTATAACATTAACACTAATAAGGAAATTTCAACACCAATACTAATCTTAATTCTAACACTAACACTTTTTTTAACACTATCAATAATTTTAACTCTAACCGCAATCTAACCATATGAATCTATATAAAGTGCTAACATTAACATAATTTTAAATTAAAATTAATTCTAATCAAGGATACAATTATGGTTAAGGATAGGGTTGGTGTTACATTTAGGGCTAGGATTCAATTAGGATTACAATTTAGTTAGGTTTAATATTAATTTAGGATTAGGGTTTAGTTAGGTTTAGTTATATGGTCAACCTAGGGTTACTGTTAGGGTAAAAGTAGGGTTAGAGTTAGGGTTCAATTACAATAAGGGCCCAATTAGGATAAAGGTTAACTTGTTAAGGTTTAATTAGTGTTAGGATTCAATAAAAAATTAATTAGGGTTAAAGTTAGGTTATAGTTAGAGTATAATTGGGGTTAGGATATAATAGCATTCAATTAAGGTTAGACATCAATTAGAACTAGGGTTAGGATTAGAGTTCAATTAGGGTTAGAGTTAGGGTTAAGATTGTGGTTCAATAACAGTTAGGGTTAGTATGAGGGTTGAATTAGGGTTAGGGTTATAGTATAATAAGGGTAAGTGTTTAATTAGGATTAGAGTTAGGGTTCACTTAGGGTTAAGGTTCTTTGATAAAGATTGGGGTTAGGGTTAGGGTTGGGGTTCAAATAGGGTTAGCATCAAGACTCGTGTTAGGGTTTAATTAGGGTTAGGATTAAATAAGGATATAATTAGGGTTAGGGTTAAATAAGGATATAATTAGGGTTAGGGTTAAGGTTAGGATTCAATTTGGGTTAGTGTTTAATTAGAGTTATTATTCAATTATGGTTCTAGGTTACCTAGTTAGGGTTAAGGTATGGATTCAATTAGAATTAGGGTTTAATTAGAGTTATGATTCAATTGTCCAGTTCTAGGTTAGGGCTAGGGTTAAGGTTAGGGTTTAAATAGAGTTAAGATTAGAATTACACATAGGGTTAGGGTTATGCTTAGGGTTTAATTTAGGTAAGGGCTAGGATTTAGTTATGGTCACAGTTAAATTAGGGTTATGGTTAGAGCTTAATAAGGGTTGGGTATTGGGTTTAATAAGGGATAGGTCAGGATAAGGGTTCAATTAGAGTTAGGATTTAATTAGGGTTAAGTTTAGAATATAATGAGGGTAAATGTTCAATTAGGATTAGGGTTAGGGTTCTTTGGTACAAAGCTTAGGTTAGGGTTAGGGTTGGGGTTGAAAAGAGGTTTATGTCAAGGCTCATGTTAGGGTTTAATTAGGGTTAGGATTCAATAAGGGTTCAATTAGGGTTAGGATTAATATTAAGATTCAATTATAGTTATGGTTCAAATAGAGTTATGATTCAATTAGGGTTCTAGGATATTGTTAGGGTTCAATTATAATTAGGGTTAGGGGTAAGTGCACAAAGTTGAGTCCACGAAACGTGGAAGTTTTTTGCCTTAGCCAAAAAATTGAAATCGGCATCGAACAAACGGGATCCCGGTTTAATAAACGGGATCTCAATTTTTAAAAATCAGGATCCCGTTACAGTTCGGGGTCCCGAGCCTGAGACGAAACGGGATCCCGCTTTTTAAAATTCAAGATCCTGTTTCCCATTGGACTCCGAACCAATGGACACAGAACGGGATCCTAATTTATAAATAACGGGATCCCGAGTTGTATAAATCGGGATCTCGTTTTATACTGCTATTTATTTTTATAAAAAGAACAGTTTTCACTGCTCTGCGGACGAGACCCCGAGTGAGTGTTGGGGACAGTGACCCCACGACCAGCTACAGGTACCCCACCTAAACACCATTTTTTTGTGTTTTTTTTATTTTGAATTGAAATTTTAAAAGAAATAAGTTAATTTAGCATGTATTTTTTTTAATTTATTTCACGTTTTAATCATTTTTTTAATTGTTATAGTAGAATTCAATAATTGTAAAAATAGACAAAACTTGCAATGAAACTTAAATGTTTTTTAATAAAAATGAAAAAAAAACCTTGAATTGTGTTTTAGAAACAAAATTTAACTTTTAAATCTTAAATTGTTCGATTAAACCCAAAAAAATTGATTTTGAAAACCCTAATTGAAACAAAACAAAAAAAATTGCATTTCAAAACCCTAGAAATCGAAATGAAATAAAAACATCGCATTTACAAATCCAAATCGAGCTTTTTGAAACCCGAATTCAAATCAAAGCGAAAAATTGAATTTGAAAACCTAGTTTGAATTGAAAGCGAAAAATTTCATTAAAAACCCTAATTGTTTAAAGAACCCTAAATTGAATTGGAACAAAAAAAATTGTTAAAACCCTAAATTGGAATCGAACAAAAAATTATTCACATTGCTTAAATGTTTCAAATTTTATTTGCTTTGTATGGAAAAAATGATATATATTAAACTTTAGTTTCAATTTTAAATTATAATTAGATTAGAAATCAATATGTTAAAGAATGGTTAAAATTCATAAAGTTTATCTTGATATTTGTTTGCAAATTTAGTTAACAAATTCGTAAATCTAAACACGTACAATTGATTCCAATTGACACTAACTTGCAACTCTAAATTATGCCAAGGGCCACCCAAACTTCACCCTAAGTTTGCTAAACCCTAGACCCTAAACTGTAAAATCTAAACCCATAACACTAAAGCATTTGAAATTTATGAACCCTAGACCCTAATCTTTCATTGGACATACCTAAAATTATGTAGGTTCAATGTCAAGAATGGGTCTATTTGGTAGATTTATGAAAACTATTTTGAATATATAGAATGCCATAAAAGTATAATTATAGCAATTCCAATTGGAAACACTTGGGTACATATATATCGTATGAAATTTAAATCTAGGAAGGTGTCTATCATATAGGTGAGTTGATAATACATGGAAAGAGGTTTGTATGGGAATATATGTATTAAGAAAAACATACCACATGACCTCTATAGGATTTTTAAGATGTGATCCTAGATAATAATCCACCCATCCTCAATCATAATGGATTATTTAGCAATTAAGAGAGATTCAATTTAACCATAAAATTACCTATATTTTGATACTATATAGATTTATGTGGAAGGATAGAAATGCATCAATAAGGAGACCAAGATGGAACCATTTAACACCTACAAGGTGCACCTATTACATGGGAAAGGGAGGAAGTACATCATGATAGTTTGGAGGAACTACATGCTATTATTACAATTTAGAGATCTAGGAGGATGATTCATATAAAAGAAATATAATTAAATATTTATATTATTTAATATATTATATTTAATATAATATATTAAATAATATAATATTTAATATCATAAAATATAATATAAGATTACAATTAAGGATAGGTAATGTTACAATTTACTTGGGGTTTTAATGACGATTAGGCTTAAGATTCAATTAGGTTTGTAGTAAATAGTTAGGTTATAATTAGGAATATATAATAAATATTAATATAATTATAATACAAATATAAATTAATTTAAATATAATATAATATAGGAATACATTTAAGATTACCTAGTAAAGGTTATAATTTAATTAAGTTTCAATTGGAACAACGATTCAGTGCCAGGATATGGTTAGGGGTTTGGGATCAATTTAGCATTCTATTGTTGAGTCATGGTTAAAATTTAAGATTATTGTTATTTTTTAGAATAATGTATATGATTCTTTTTGTATGTAGCTTTTTATTAGAGGGGTAAACACTTTTGACCAGAACTGGAGATGGAACAGAGGAGCTATAGTATGACTAAATTTGGACCTCACTAGACATCTAGATTTCACCTTAAATCATAAATGCGGTTGCTTGGGGTTACAATATGACAAATTTCTTAAAGGGATCAAAAGAGTTCACTTGGTGGTGAAGTTTCCCAAGGCAACCAAATTTAACAATAATAAGATCATGCAAGATTATAATATGAATGAGATTTCATGATCTAGGTTGGTCAGTTGAAACAAGAGTAGATCTCAATCAACTATTTCACAAGAAAATGTTCTTCACTAACTTGCAAGTTCATTAAATATTTCAAGGGGCACTAAAACTTTACCCTAAGTTTTGTAAACCCTAAACTCTGAACTCTAAAATATAAACCCTAAACACTAAACCATTCATTTTGTCCAACCCAACACCATAAAGTGAAATTTGGTTGTCTTAGGAAAATCCGCCATATTTCATTCCCTTATTCCATGTAATTTTGTCCTAGTATCTTACTACATGTACATCCCCTTAAGTTATCCTATTACCCTAAACCCTGAACTCTAAAGTCTAAACCCTAAACCCTAAAGCCATCATTTTTTCTTAGGCTCTTAATGAAATTTGGTTGCCTTAAGCAACACCACCAAATTTCATTCCCTTATGCCATGTAATTTTTTCCTAAGATCTTACTACATATATCCCCTTAAGTTATCCTAAATCCCTAAAACTTAAACTCTAAAGTCTAAACCGTAAACCCTAAAGCCA